>SKCR01001782.1:0-28239 GCA_019454045.1 Zanthoxylum bungeanum | reverse complement strand
AACGTCCGTTTCCCCGCTTTCACCCACTAAAGAGGTAGTGTCTCCATACGAGACTCATCATCGAGCGATGATGCAAATGCAATGCCTACACTACCCACCACAACACTTCTCAAGAAAACCGCATTTACATTGAGGGGAAGTGTGAGAAGAGAAATACAAAGAGTAAATATGTAATAAGGGTACGGGCCAAAATTGGCCCAGGGATAAAATCGACATTTACCACAAGGCCAACCACTAATCTGGAGCCCATTAGAAATCCACGGGCCGCCTCACGGGCCCAAACTCGTTAACATAAAGAAAGTCAAATGGACACCAGTTACGGAAATCAAGAAGAGGATCCGAATTCATAAATATCATCATGAAGTCGACGGTTTCGCAGCAGACATACGATCGTCAGTTATCAGGCATAAATCACCTGAATTAAACCATCATTGAAGAAGACTCCAACGGAAAGAATAGGGACCCCGCGTCAGGGAACTTATAAAATAAGAAGACGAAACAATAGAGAGGGGCCGATCCAAGAGACTACTCCTACATCAAGACACTAATCAAAACACCGCCCTCACGCTAGCAAATCTGTGGTTGAGGTATTCCATAGACCTTAATCCTTCATCCTGAACTCATTCGCCCTTAGGCTAACTTGAGCGTCGGAGTGCCTACGGCAACCACCACACCGTGGGCAGTAACCTCCTCTTTCGCTCTACTCTTGTGTTTGCAGGTTCGTTCGTGCCCCTCAGCTCACTTTCTTGATTGTGGACCTCGACCGAAATCAGTTTCCACAATAGGCTGGACACACAGGTCCAATTTAATAAATTCTAAATTTATTACAACAATTTCCAAAATTGCCCTCACCCATCTAATATCCATCTGATATACATTATTCATAGCAATTACAGACTGGGCCTCGTGTTCCAGAACTGACTCTACCAACTATAGAGAAGCTTGATGAGGTCCAGATTCACTCTCAGTTTACAGATCATAAGGCATTAGTTGGAGCTGACTTAGATCCCAAACTAAGGGCCGACCTAATTGAATTCTTAAAGAGACGACACGATAGTTTTGCATGGTCTCACAAAGACATGACTGGAATCGATCCGCAGCTTATTACTCACGAATTACATGTGGATCCAGACCACACCCCAGTGAGGCAGAAAAGAAGAAAGTTCGCCCCGGAAAGGAACCGAATCATTGACGAAGAGATTCAGAAGTTATTGCAGAACGGAGCAGTTAAAGAAGTACAATTTCCGGAATGGCTTGCGAATGTTGTCGTTGTGAAGAAAAAGAATGGAAAGTGGAGAGTCTGCATCGACTTTACGGATTTGAACAAAGCTTGTCCAAATGACTCATTCCCTCTGCCACATATCGATTCAATGGTCGACGCAACAGCGGGGCATGAGTTATTAAGCTTCATGGATGCGTATTCAGGCTACAACCAGATCTTCATGCATCCAGACGATCAAAGAAGACAACCTTTGTCACAAACCGAGAGATTTTTGTTACAGGTCATGTCATTCGGCTTAAAAAATGCGGGAGCAACATACCAAAGACTGGTCAACAAGATGTTCGACGAACAGATTGGGAAGACAATGGAGGTTTACATAGACGACATGCTGGTAAGTCCATAAAATCGGAGCAACACCTTAATCATCTGGAAGAAGCCTTCGACATCATGGACATGTATGGAATGAAACTGAATCCTACTAAGTGTGTGTTGGTGTAGCCTCAGGGAAATTCTTGGGGTACGTTGTCACTCGAAGGGGAATAGAAGCGAATCCAGACCAGATAGATCAATCCTGACATTCCGTCTCCTTCCAGCCCGAAGGACGTCATGCGACTGACCGGGAGGATCACCGCGTTAAACAGGTTCATCTCCAAATCAACAGATAAGAGTTTTTATTCTTTCCACTTTGAAGAAGGCAAACACCTTTGAATGGACTCCTGCTTGTGAGGAAGCACTGGAAGGACTCAAACGGTACCTCACTACACCTCCCTTATTGTCGAAACCACTCGACAATGATGACTCTACCTCTATTTGGGAGTTTCAGAACACGCGGTTAGCGGAGTTTTAGTGAGAGAAGATTTAGGAACTCAACAACCAGTCTACTACGTAAGCAAAGCATTATTGGGGGCAGAATCACGCTACCCATTGATGGAGAAATTGGTTTTCGCCCTTGTCACAGCCACGCGAATTTCAGACCTTACTTTCAATTACACCCGATCACGGTGTACACGACCTATCCTTTAAGAAGCATACTCCATAAACCAGAATTGTCAGGAAGGTTGATGAAATGGGCAATTGAACTTGGAGAACACGACATAGCTTACTAGCCTAGGATCGCTATCAAATCTCAAGCACTGGCAGATTTTGTGGCCGACTTCGCCCCCGATCTCCTTGCAGTGGCTGAAACTGAGGTCAATTCTATTCAGCCGATAGTACCTTGGAAGTTAGCGATCGACGGGTCCAGTAACAAAAAGAGCTGCGGTCTTGGAATCATGGTCACTACCCCGACAGGCGACACTTTGCAACAGGCAATCAAATGCAGTTTTAGAGTTACCAACAACGAAGCTGAGTATCAGGCATTGATCGCAGGGTTATTTTTAGCTAAAGAACTGGGAGCTAGGGAGATAGAAGTAAAATCCGACTCTCAGCTGATAGTCAACCAGATCGAGGGATCTTATCACGTTATGGGTCAAGCAATGGCATCCTACTTGCAGAAGGTAAAAGAGATTCAGTCGACATTTGAGAAATTTTCCATAACCCAAGTCCCAAGAAGCGAAAATTCCCAAGCAGATGCATTGGCAACCTTGGGATCGACAATGGAGGGTGATAACCACGAACAATTCCTGTAGTATTTGTGATGGCCGGCAATTTGGAATAAGAAAATAGCTGTTGCAGCGGTCGATTCGGTCGACACCTGGATGACACCTATAGTCGAGTATTTACAAACAGGCTCGCTTCCAGACGACAAAGTGCAAGCCAGAAAAGTCCAGAGACAGTCTGCAAGGTTCGTTGTGTTCGATGGACAGCTGCTAAGAAGATCTTTCACAGACCTTATTTGAAGTGCCTAACACACGACGAGCACAGCATGTGTTGACAGAGTTGCATGAAGGGGAGTGTGGGAACCATTCTGGTGGCAGGAGCCTGGCTCTTCGAGCGCATTCGACTGGGTACTATTGGCCGACAATGAGAATTGACTCCACAGAATTCACTAAAAAGTGTGACAAATGCCAGAGATTTGCACCAGTTTCTCATCTTCCACCAGAGAGACTAAATCTCATTATATCTCCATGGCCTTTTATGAAGTGGGGAATGGACATAGTAGGAAAACTCCCAACCCGCCTGGCCAACGAGTCTACATGCTTGTAATGACAGATTATTACTCAAAGTGGATAGAAGCCGAAGCATTCGCTAGAGTACGCGACAAAGAAGCTCAAACATTCGTATGGAAAAATATCATTTGTCGGTTCGGCATACCAAGAAATTGTGACTGACAATGGCTCACAATTCATCAGCCATCACTTTCAAAACTTTTGCAGGAACTGGGGCATAAAGTTGAACTTTTCGACACCACGCTTTCCACAAGCAAACGGTCAGGCCGAATCGTCCAACAAGACAATCATGAACACCTTGAAGAAGAGGTTGGAGAAGTCTAAAGGCGCATGGGCGGATGAACTACCAGGGGTGTTATGGTCATACAGGACAACGGTGAGGTCTTCGACAGGCGAAACTCCTTTCGCATTAGCATTTGGAACGGAAGTAGTCATTCCAACTGAAGAAGTCATCCCTTCAACACGCTACCAATGGCTCACGAAGAAAACAATCAACGACTGATGAATTTCAATCTCGACACATTGAAGAGAAGAGACAAGAGACCGAGCTTCCATTCGACTGGCCGCTTATCAACAAAGGATGGCCAAATACTTCGACAAAAACGTCAGAAGTAGGACTTTCAAGGCTGGAGATTGGGTCCTACGTAGAGTGTTCCAGAACACCAAGGAAATTGGAGACGGGAAGTTGGGTCCAAATTGGGAGGGCCCTTACCTCGTCACGAAAGTTGTCGGGAAAGGAGCCTACAAGCTACAGACTATGGAGGGGACTCTCGTGCGCAACAGTTGGAACGCGGTGCATCTTAAGCGATTCAACCGGTAACACTTATGTTTGTGGTTTGTTTGTTTGCAATTATATTTTCTGTTAGTAGTTTTAAGAATGAAATAAGGAAATCTGTAGAAGTCGTTCGACTAGTTGCAATAAAAGATTTTTCATTAAAATATCAGTCGACATTTGTACAACACATCAAAAGACCGTTCCATAGAATATCATACGACATATTCAACACATACAAAACTCGATTGTTCAATTGAGGCTTTCCGCCCTCCTGTTAAACCATTAATTCAAACTTCATACAAAAATTCAAAGTTAATTTTAGACCCTGAAACTTCTTAGACATTGTCTGGTGCTTCGTCGGTAGCCGTAGGGTGATTGGCAGGAACATCATCTTGAGTTTCGACAGCTTCCGGAATGACTTCTTCTCCCTCTAAATGTCTTTCGACCTCTTCCGTTTCAACAACAGCAAGTGCATCTGGTTCCACCTCATCCTTCTTCGACTCGACCTCCAACCCTTTCTCTTCACCATCGTCCTCCGTCGAAGAAGAAATACCAGCCTCACGCCTTTCGTATTCTCTAATCCACTTCTCAGGCTTCCAATCTACGTGCTTCCCAGCTACGAATTCCCTCATTAAATCACATATGTTTCTCATCATGGAGTCGATGGCGATGTCCTCCATTTCCTCTAACATTAATTCCTTCTCTTCCTTCACATTCTCGAAACCTTCTTTGTAGCTGTCGATTGTCAGCTCAGCCGTTTCTTTTTCCAACCTCAATGCTGCTTTAACCTCATTCAGTTCTTTCTCAAGTCCTCTTTCCTTCCATTGAGAAGCAATCAGCCCGGACTTCAGCTCTGATGACTCTTTCCTCACCACCGACAACGATTTCTCCAGCTCCTTGATCCTCCTTTGATTGGACTCCACATTTTTCCGCATGAATAGACTACATTCCAGTGCCTGATGAAGTCGAGCCAGATCATCATTCGACCAAAAAAAAATAGTTGCTCTACTCACTTGATAATTTAGTGCGATGGCTTTCTTCATGGCCTCCACCGGGCCAATTTGTGCCAACCTTACTTCATCCCCTTCAAGAAGAAGCCCTTCCACGAATGAGTCGATGCTTGAAGGGTCAGATATTGCAGTCGACTCTCGTGGAACCTTTAAGATGAGGTTATCAGAGTCCTCTTCCACTTCCGCTTCAGCGACAGACTTCATTTTCTTCCCCGCTGAAATCGTTGCAGTCGACTTCACTTTCTCTGCGGCACCCTCACTTGAAACAACTTCTCTTTGTTGAGGCCCAGCCTCTTTTTCAACCTCTAGCTCTTTTTTCTTCAGCCTTCTTGACTTTTTCCGGCTCTTCATTTCGTCGAGTGAAGCTACGGTGAATGGCCCAGTCATCATTTCCTCTGCGCATAAAAATTCTTCGGGTTTTAGGGGCTCTTGATATCTATATCCTCCATATAACTTTTGACACGACCATCTATAATTTATCACGGACAAAACGTCGTTACATGAGGCCAGAACCTTACCTTCTTCTCGATGATAGATTTCCTTCCACAACGGAGTCGACCTTAACCTCTTTTTCGTTAAAATAGTTTTACAGTCCCTTTTTCGGCCGATAGGGACATGATGGCTTTGGTGTTGGAGATTGTACGTGCAGTCGTGATGAATGACTTGTTTCGTAGAGGATCTGCAACAAAAAGAACATGGTTATTCAAAGACACAAGTATGACTCAAAGATTGAAATTAAGCAAAAGTACGTTACTCACTCGACAAACACCAAAATTCTGGGATTCGACAAGCCCGACCGATCCAAATATACCTTCACCATTTGCAAAGAAATAATTGGACTGCCAATTTTCCCTATCATTAGTCGGTAATTCAGTAACTAAATGCGTCTTTCTCTGTCTAAGGATCAAAGTATATCTTCTTTTCTCCTTCAAATGTTCATTCAGGTAGTACGTCTCTAAAACATCTCTTACTTCAAAAAGTATTCCCAACTCAAAAGACAAACATTCAATCGACAATAAAATCATCCACGCATTCGGCATCAGCTGTGAAGGAGAAACTCCGAAATGATCCAAAACCTCCCAAACCAGTCTCGGAATAGGAAACCTCAACCCTATGAAAAATGGACGTACATAGAATCTCATCCACCCAGGAATCTTGTAATCGATTCTTTCATTCGACGAAGGCGCCGGAGTTCCAAAGAATTAGGGAACCTATACATACAGCTGAGTTCCCTCAACACTTTACCAGTCATTCGACTTGTAGGATTTTTTGATAGTAAGTTAGTAGGTTCATTCGTACATGGAAATTCACTCGACTCCCCAATTGTGGGCAAAGGCCTTAATGGTATAGCCTCAGTAGGGATTACTGGTTGAGAAGGCCTAGCTAAGGTAACTACGCCACCCTCGATAAACTCCTGGTACGACCGATCTTTGCAAGTTACATCCTCCTTGGTCTCACTTGATGATTCCTTGGTTTCACTTGACGACTCGACATAAGTATCAATCTTGGCACCTAAGCTGCCTAAAGATTCTCCACTCGACATCTTCCAAACGACAAGCATAAAAACAACTAAACTCCCTAGTAACCTACCTCCTAAAGATCAAAACCCACAAACACAAATTTAAAACAAATTACACAAACCTAGAAATCAAACCGACTAATTTACCTAAGAACAACTTGAATATTCACTATGAATGTTTAAAGAAATGAAGAACAAGAGGAAGATTTCGAAGAATACCTTGAAACACTTGATAGCATTCCTTACTCGACTTCCGAATGAGGCGAAATGAAACACCCAAAGCTCCTTTATACACGCTACCTAAGATTTGGCGCCAAAATTCCCGCCAAAATGACTCCTCGTTATTTGCATTAGGTTTTACTGCATCTAGTGACACGTGGAAAATCCAGAATCCTTCTATCAGGTACGTCGAATGGAGAAAAGAACTACAACATCAGATGTTGTGCACTCACAACGTCAATAAATTTCATTTGTGTCTTCCCCGTTTGACACGACACGTCAGAAATCTAAATACATGTAATGTACACATCAAGTCAGAGGTTGATTCGACGTTTAAACAACCACTATTTCGAGTTGTTTGATCATTCGACACCACCTCAAACGAAAGATCAATACTAGGGAATATCGATTCGACACAACATCTATACAAGGCTTGACGCAGTATCTACTCGCCATTCGACTTACCACCTAATAAAATATAGGTACCATAGTAGCGACCTCTTGACACGACATTTTAGGAAATCAATAGCCTCATACGACAAGTCGAGTGTGATTACTCATGAACCATCATCTGGTTCAGTTGACCAGGGGACATCCCCCAGATGACTCATGTCGAGTCATAGAATCTTGGAATACACTCGTCTCATACGACAAGTCGAGTGTGATTACTCCTGAACCATCATCTGGTTCAGTCGACCAGGGGACGTCCCCCAGATGACTCATGTCGAGTCATAGAATCATGGAATACACTCGTCTCATACGACAAGTCAAGTGTGATTACTCATGAACCATCATCTAGTTTAGTCGACCAGGGACGTCCCCCAGATGACTCATGTCGAGTCATAGAATGATCATGGAATACACTCGTCTCATACGAAAAGTCGAGTGTGATTACTCCTGAACCACATCTGGTTCAGTCGACCAGGGGACATCCCCCAGATGACTCATGTCGAGTCATAGAATCATGGAATACACTCGCCTCATACGACAAGTCGAGTGAGATTACTCCTGAACCACCATCTGGTTCAGTCGACCAGGGGACATCCCCCAGATGACTCATGTCGAGTCATAGAATCTTGGAAATCACTCACCTCACACGACAAGTCGAGTGAGATTACTCTCTGAACCACCATCTGGTTCAGTCGACCAGGACATCCCCTGATGACTCATGTCGAGTCATAAAAACATGGAAATCACTCGCATCATACGACAAGTCGAGTGAGATTACTCATGAACCACCATCTGGTTCAGTCGACCAGGGGACATCCCCCATATAACTCATGTCGAGTCATAGAATCTTGAAAATCACTCGCCTCACATGACAAGTCAAGTGAGATTACTCCTGAACCACCATCCGGTTCAGTCGACCAGGGACATACCTCTGATGACTCATGTCGAGTCATAAAAACATGGAAATCACTCCCCTCATACGACAAGTCGAGTGAGATTACTCCTGAACCACCATCTGGTTCAGTCGACTAGGGACATACCCCTAATGACTCATGTCGAGTCATAGAAACATGGAATTCACTCGACAAGTTGGGAGTGATTACTCCTGAACCACCTTCTGGTTCAGTCGACTAGGGACATATCCCTGATGACTAATGTCGAATCAAATAGAGATCATGAAATTCACTCGCCTTATACGACAAGTCGAATGAGATTACTCCTAAAACACCATCTGGTTAATTCGACCGGGGACGTACCTCTAATGACTCTTGTCGAGTCAAATTGAAATATGGTTTTCTCTATCTCTGTACTACATGTCGAGTGAAATATCTTCTAAAAACCATTGACTGGTTTCAGTCCGCATAGGAAACTCCCCATAAACTCACATGGATCACAAGCTAAAGGTTTGAGTTCCCCCTACATTATACGACATGTCGATCAAAGGTTAACACCCAAAAAGCCTTCGACAGTTTCAAACAAACCAATGACACCTCATGGGCTATTGTCGAAAGCGAAAGAAGACCTGAATTCTTCCTCCTCCTGACTGTATGACGAGACGTCATGGGGATAAGCTCTGGACCAATGCCAAGATCGGTGAAATAGTTATCCATATCTTAATTCATTCGACAGACTCGAAGGTACTCCCTAAGTCTAAGACTTCCAGACTTAGAGAGTATGTGACAAACTGTACGGGCCAAAATTGGGCCCAGGGATAAAATCGACATTTACCACAAGGCCAACCACTAAATCTGGAGCCCATTAGAAGATCCACGGGCCGCCTCACGGGCCCAAACTCATTAACATAAAGGAAGTCAAATGGACACCAGTTACGGAAATCAAGAAGAGGATCGGAATTCATAAATATCATCATGAAGTCGACGATTTCGAAGCAGACATACGATCGTCAGTTATCAGACACAAATCACCTGAATTAAACCATCATTGAAGAAGACTCCAATGGGCAGAATAGGGACCCCGCGTCAGGGAACTTATAAAATAAGAAGACGAAGCAATAGAGAGGGTCCGATCCAAGAGACTACTCCTACATCAAGACACTAATCAAATACACCGCCCTCACGGCTAGCAAATCTGTGGTTGAGGTATTCCATAGACCTTAATCCTTTCATCCTGAACTCATTCGCCCTTAGGCTAACTTGAGCGTCGGAGTGCCTACGGCAACCACCACACCGGTGGGCAGTAACCTCCTCTTTCGCTCTACTCTTGTTTTGCAGGTTCGTTCGTGCCACTCAGCTCACTTTCTTGATTGTGGACCTCGACCGAAATCAGTTTCCACAATAGGCTGGACACACAGGTCCAATTTAATAAATTCTAAATTTATTACAACAATTTCCAAAATTGCCCTCACCCATCTAATATCCATCCAATATACATTATTCATACATCACATCCATGTATTCACACAAAGTATGTTATCAATCAATCTAATCCAATTAATTAATCTTTTATTAATGACCATCCAATGTTCAAACAACGATTTGATTTGCGGGAGTCCAACTCGTTTAAGAATAAGTACTCAAAGTACGAATTCTTAAATTATATCAAACTACAATATTATATCCAATTTAATTTGTATTCAATACCAATTCTATATTTAATTCCAAATTGAATAATTACACTTTAAATGTGTCTTTTAGACTTGGATTCCAAATCCAATCTTAACGGGTCTCTAAGGCCCAATTAGTATCCAATACTATTCAATTAAAGTCCAATGGGCTTTCAATTAATTTATTAAGGCATGGACTTTGGCAACCAAAGCCCAATAAGGAATCACCATTTGCCACAAAATTAATTTTGGCTCATTAGGCCCAATTAAATTTTAAAGGCGCAATTATCATATTTGGACTTTATGGAAATGGTTTTAGGCCCAATTGGATCCAACCAATTATCCTAAACCATACTTAGCCCAACCAAGCCCATTAAGCCCAAATACAATATTTTTAGCCCAATTCCAAATTAAGCCCAATTAATTAAATTCTAATATTCCAAATTTCACAATTTAATTAATTAAAGTGTAATAGCCATAATTAATTAGTCAAATTAACATTTCCAAAATACCAATTTACATAATTAATCATGCTTTAATTTAATCAATACATGTCCAACATTATTGAAGCAAAATCAATCTAACATGCTTATTAAGCTCTCGGCAATATGGTAATTTTTTCATCAATTTTGATTTCAATCCAATTAAATCACAAATCAATTTATCCATGTATTTTAAACACATCCAATGGCTTAAAATCAAAAATCACCAAGAGCTTAGGGCACTTAATGTATTCGGCCAAGCCTCCAAATTTAGGGAAAATTAATCCATTTAATTTTTCATCAAATTGATCATGTATAACTCTAAGTTATCATTTTCTAAGCATACTCAAACAAAAAATTTGATCAAAACATGCTCAAATCAAAAATATCAAAATTTTAGATTAAGAACCCTAATCAAATTTCATGCTTAATTTAGGCTCTGATACCATTGTGAAAGAATACTTACTTTGAACGGATTGGATGTTGGCGGAGAGTTCAAAACTTTTGCTCCTTGTGTTGTTGCTCCAAGCTTCTCCTTTGATGTATGTTGAGCTTCCAAGCTTGTCCTTGACCTATAACATTTTGCATCGGTTCAATTGCGATTTACAATATATGCAAAATGTGATCATGTGATGTATTTCGTGTCAATACTTTATCTGCAAAAGATTGTAGGTATCAGTACATAGTTTCGATTTAAATACATCTGAATATGTTCCCGATTGAGGTGATGTCATCAGAGATGATCACATCACATGACTGACATGTTTTTGATGTTGCCATAGATCAGTACTTGATACTGATATTTGGGTGATGAGTCTCACGTCACGAGAGCATAAACATGGGTAATGTGTTTGAGAAATATATTATTGAACATGACCAAACGCAATGAATCACATGAGCGATTATTCACAGTCAATGATTCGTTGCACAGCTGTACTAGTGTACCACTAGTCTTTTGACTTGAGACATCACGACTGCCGTCTGCATTGAGACAGATCGTTCACTTGTGTATATAGCACTGGGCTCGTTATGCCTTGTGGAAGAAGCTTGATGACGATGTGTTCTTAATGTATGAGGACATGTGATGATAAAAAAGAATCTGTTGGTTCAGATACTGGAGCTTGAGATCATAAGCGGGAATGTCATATATGGGGATCAAATCTCTGGCTAGAGTACATGTCTTTAGAAAATATATTTTACGGATACGTACATCCTGTATATGACTGATTTCATTATCCTATGATCGAGTTAGGGGCTTGATGACATCATGGCCCGCATTCGATCAGAAGTCGACATCATATGAACTTTACTACATATAAATACGACTATATGAGTTTATCCGATATTTCATTCTTCATGATTGGGGCACCTTGCTAGAGTCCACTCATGATCATATGGAACTTTTGTTGTAACGCGTTGTACCGAAATGATATGAATGTGTTTGTATCGACTCATGTCCAACTTACGGAGAACTCAAGCACACATTAGCCGAATGAGTGAAAAATTAATTAAATTGCTTCGATAAATGATCGTAAGGTAATTTATGTACTGTATCGGTAAAATGTAAAATATTTCCCGCTGTTGACGCAGTAACACCCGCTTATTCGGAAAATATTTCGGTGATTTTAGATATATTGTAAATGTGATTTGCGGACAGTTGGGAGACTGTTAAAGATATTTTGAGATAAATAGATATTTATGATTATAATATTTCAATATTATAATATAATATCTAGATATTTAATTACTTTACACATGTCAAATTGTGATTTGGACAAGTGTCAAGTTCTTAAGTTTACACATGACACTACATGATTTAGCCAAGTGTCAAGCTTATATTAAATACATAATATTTGATATTAAATATTTATTTATTAGTAAATAAATAAAATATCTAGATATTTAATTTACTTTATTATGACAAATTTTGATTTGGTAATTTGTTAAAATATTAAGTTGACACTTGGCACCATGATATGTTAACAAGTGTCAAGATCTTATTAAATCCATCAAATTAGATATTTGATCAATGGTGTGGATTTATTTTGAAATACTTTAATTATATTATTTGTTTAATAAAATTAAATATAAGATATTTGATTTTATTATTATTTAATATTAATTAAATTTGTAAAATATCTAAATTACTTTATGTTAACCTATTGGCAAGTGACACTTGGCAATTAACTTGTTACTTGCTATATCAAGTTGCTTATAGGTTAAATGGAAGGTAAATTAATCTTGTTACTTGTTATAATAGGTTAAAGTCACAAAGTGACTTGGGTTATAGGTTTTAAGTATTTAATACACGAAACTAGAATCAAAACATCAAGCTTAAACACATTAAGGAATTCGGCTATGGTGATGGTGAATGGAAAAATTATTTTGTTCTTTGTTTCTTTAGTGTTAGAGATAAAGCTTGAAAATGGAAAAAGAAAGGAACTTGATTCCTTTTTATTTTTTCTTCAAAAGTTTAAGCTAAGTCATTCCCTAGTTTGTAGGAAATTGATTCAAGCTTTGATTAGTCTCTCAAACATCAAACCGAAAGATTCGTCAAGCTGATTCGGTGTGTGGACATGCTTGGAGGCAACTTAAGACGGTTCGCTTTTCGGATTAAGCTCACAGGAGGTATACTTGCTTTATCCCCTTTTATATATACATATATATGTGTTCCTTTTAATTAGTACAAAGGAGAAAAATTTTAAAAGTCATTTCAGTTGCATTTGATCCTCCACAGTGATTTCCCCATAGTTCGTTCGACGACCGTAGCCGGAGAATGGAACTGTTTCCAAGCTTTCATAACTAATGTGTCTGATGTTACAAGTGTGATTGAGGGTCGGCAATATGTCTAAGGTCATAAATATGATTGTTTTCAATATGACTAAGGGCCGACAATGTGATTGTAGTAACTTATATGACTGAGGGTCTGTATTGTAATTGATGTTTCAATTATGACTATGTTCAATATGATTGATGTTCGGTAATGTGAATGAGGCAAAACGATGCAGGTAAAAATCTTATTGTGATAACTATGACTCAATTCCTTATGACTTAAGTAAAATCTTATTGTGAATGTACTCAATGTGAATGAGGGTCTAATGTGACTGAGACACACATAATGCAACTTTTAATCACCAATGTGACTGATGTAAAACGATGACTAAAATTATTAGTCACTCAACTGATAGTCATATTGTGATTGCGGTAAAACTATGACTATGACTTAATTCTTTGTGGCTTAAGTAAAATATTATTGTTACTGTGATCAATATGACTGAGGGTCTAATCTAAGGGTGGCAATGGGCCAGACTCATGCCCGGGCTATTACCGGGCCGAGCCGGGCTTTACCCGGGCCCGATTTTTTTAATATATAAAATTATATATATATATATAATTTATTATATAAATATATATATTTTATAAATATATATATTTTTATTTATTTCCAGACCGGACCTGGGCTTTTTTAGTTGAACCCGGCCCAGGCCGCTTATTTTAAAGCTCGGCCCTGTTTTTTTGACCTCGGGCCCGGGCTGTTTTGCCACTCTTAGAGTCTAATGTGATTGAGACACACATTATGCAACTTTTAATCACTAATGTGACTGAGACAAAACGATAACTAAAATTATTAATCACCCAACTGATAGTCACATTGTGATTGCGGGTAAAAATATGACTATGACTCAATTCTTTGTGACTTAACTAAATTATTATTGCCACTGTGCTCAATGTGACTGATGGTCTAATGTGACTGAGACACACATAATGCAACTTTTAATCATCAATGTGACTGAGGTATACATGTGATTATAATGAAAGTTAATGTGAAGTACATACGATGTAATAATTTTGGTGCTAACTTCGACCTTATGTAATTTTGAATTTGAAATATGTTTGTTTAGAAAAATTGTAGGTATGAATGTTAAATGTATGAGAATTTTTACAAATTGTAATTTGAAGTCCGGATAAAAGCGATATAAGTGTTTGAAAGTGATCTGTTTGAAATTATTATTTTTTTATAAATGTAATGGTTATTTTTTACCTATTTTTCCGATGAAACATATCGAAAATGAATCTCGTTTTAAAACATATGATTTATAGATCGATAATATATAATTTTTTTCATGAAACACTTTATCTTTTAGAAGATATCTATGTTTGAAAATAAAGTGGAAAAAAGAATTATTTTTTTAAAACACACTTGTGGAGTGTGTGTTTATTTTTTGGTAATTTTATATCAAACTAAATACAAGTTTTTAAATTTGATTTGATTTTTTTTTAATAAAAGCTCCAAAAAAAAAAAAAAAAAAAAACGTGTGTATCATCGCACTTCATTAAAAATGAATTTTCAAAAAATTTTGTTTTTGCTTAATTTGTTTATAAGGGAAAAAGATTCTTAAAATACCAAAAGCAACCTTTAAGAATGGTCCGAATCCCAAATAACTCCCCACATCGACAACGGCCAAATGACTAAAATATCCCTATATAAACAACCCTCTTCTTCCCCCGTCTCATTTTGTGCTGCAAAGCGAAAAATTGACAGAAATGAATCAGATGATACCACAACAATGGGCGTCTCCTTGCGGAAATCAATGCACTAAAAAATACGCTGCCCTCACGCAAATTCCATGTACCATTTCTTTCTCTCTCTTTTTTTTTTTTTTTTTTTTTTTCAATTGAAATTTTATTAGCTGTCTCTGTCTTAATCTGCTAATTTGAGTTTATTAGATCTACTATTTCGTAAAATACTTGTTTATTAAATTCGGAGTCAATTTTATTTTTAATTTTTCAAATAAAATTTTTGTTGGATGATATTATAGGAATGATTTATGAACGGAATTTGATGAGGTATGTGAAATCTGTTAGTTACTGGGGCTGTTATTATTTTATTTTGTTTATTTTGACTTCGCGAAATGGTCTCAATCAGATGTTATCACATGAGAACTCGTGGTTGATTTCAGATATTGCTTATTTGGAATTATATTGTTTCGTAGCCATTTCGATTGGTTTTGACTATATCTCGAATCTAAAGCAAATTATAATTGTTTCATGTAGGGAGAGTTTTTTGCAAAAAAGGCTGTGACGCTGATGGAGACACTTGGGAAGAATGTAAGCATTTCTCTGCTTTGTTCTATGTTTTTTTAAGTGTAAATTACCATTTGAGATGAAAATTTATGTTTTTTCTTGTTATAATTGAGATTATGCATTTGGTAGTATGTTTGGATCCGATGACCTTCCAATTTTTTGAAAGGCTGATGAAATATTAATTTTTTGTTACAGCTTTATTTGAATTAAGGATATAGAAGTTCATATTATATTTTGCCTGTTTTTAGAGGAAAAATTATTCTCAGGAGTTAGATATGAGGCGAGGCATTTTACTTGTAGCAATGTTCTAATTAATTTCTATTGTGCACTGATCTTATGGTCCGAGAATGACTATTTTAAAGCTCGTTCTAGGTTTACGTCTTGGAAATTCACATGATTTTAGAATTCTGCTCGTGCACTGAAACTTGGCATGCAAGGAAATAGTTTGTTTTAGGATTAGGAGTTTTCTTTATAGTCCTAATATATCATTTTCTACTTCATTCCAAGCTTCAATTGATAAGATTACTTGATCTTTAGGCTTGGCTGAGTGCGACGAGATATGCTATAAGGACCCTGTACTAAAGGACCGCCAATGGAGTGCTTACATTGATCGTTCTCCTGGAGCTGCTAATTACTCTGAGGTATTTTCACCTTTCTATGCATCACAGTGATTATGTGATTCAGTATGTTTGCTTTGTGAACTTAACGCCATGGAGATGTAAACATCCTAGTAATGGTTGCAAACAATTAATGACATCAGCCTTTGGATGAAAATTGTTCTCTGAAGCTAATTGATTAGCTCCAGGATGTAAGGAACTGGGTAATAATACTGGGAGACATTGTAGATGAACAGCTGAAAATGAAAGTTCATGCATGGAGGAGCTCCTAGGCACAAAAATTGTGCTAGTTCTCACCATCATCCAATTCTTTGGTAGCGTAAAAGATGTTTGTACTTGGTAAATCATAATATATTCATGTCTGGGATCTACATGATAAAATAAGGAGATTATGTTACAGCCACAATAACTTTTTTACCATATAGTAAATATGTGACCAATTACTACGGTAAAGAAGTACCAAAACATTCTGTTAACTATTCATCCAAATACTAATATGGTGGGAGAGCATATGATTTAAGCCCGAAGTATTAACTTTATTGATGGCATAATCACTGATCCCTTTCTGCCTACAGGAATGTTTCCATGCTTGTGTAGCTGGCTGTGGTTACAAGGTTAGTTTGTTGTCATGTGTTAAGGCCTCGGTTACAATGTTATTCGTTTTCCCACTCATTGACGTGCATATTGCAGTTTGAGATTGACACCGAGAAAGTTGATAAAGTTCAACCAAACAGGCCACCTCCACCTCCCCCTGTTGCGAAGCCAACCCCACACACTGCCAAACCTGGTGAACCTACTCAAGACATGCCTGGCACTTCAGCATAGTCAAAGAGAAAATGCAATTTAGTAAGAAACTTGTACCTCAAAAAAAAATTTGTCAGCTAATCAATTTGCAGGAAGGTTATAATGCCACTAACATCCTGATACAGAACCAGTAGTCTTAGGGGCAGAACAATTTTCACTATATTTTTTTGGTCGCTGCTCGCGTTTTATAAGCTTTCATGTCACCTGACATCTGGTTTTCCAGATTTTGATAGCACACCTTGGATAACTGAGATGTAATACAGATGATTTGAATATTATAAGAAGCTATAGCATTTCTTCTTATAGATTTTGGTAACAACTACATTATGCGCAAAATCCCAATAACTGAGACGTAACTCTAATACTGAACTCGTCATTGAGTTTATATCAGTTTTGAATCTTCAATTAAAGACATTTATATATTTTACTTAGTCCATCAAAAAGGTTTCAGTTCTTAACCTTATGTCCAATGTAACTGTGACAGCCATTAAATTGCCTGCAAAATTATGAATATGGAAAGGTAAAAGAGGAATAATCGTATTTCGGGAACAAAATAAAATATGAGGTCAAAGTAAAACAACGTTAACATTGATAAGCTAACTTGCATGATTAATAGGAAGAATTACTTAACAGACCATAATTATGTTCAACCAATCATAGAATATACTCTCTTTTTTTTTCAAAATCGTTGGAAACCCCACCATCAAATCACTCATTTCGGGCTTAAACGAAGCAGATAAAACCATCGGCTGTCCTAGCTCTTACAAGAAATGCACTCCCTAGATTCGAACCTATAGAATTTCAGGGTGAGATCCTGAGCCCTACACCACGAAGCCACGACACTTCGAAACTAATCATAGAGTATACGATAAAGACTAAATAAGAATACTTATGGGCAACCTCAATTTTTAAGATTGGTTTAAACTAAAGTTAAAAAAAGAAGAGAATAGAGAAAAGTCTTTCTTTTACTTAAGTTTCAAACTTTAATACACCGTTTGATAAAGATTATTGATTGAAAATATAAACTAGCTTACAATTATTACCCTGAGAGTATAAGTTAATTTATAAGTTTAATAAACTCTATATCAAATGCTATATAAGTTGTTGGTGGTATTTTTTGTGACAAGTATTTGAATAGCACGGCAATGGTAGAGATGAAATTTCTCCTTTTGGAAGAATGAATGTTCAGAAGGTATGGGTCTTTCCTCGGCCAGACAGAGAGTCTGGGCCCGGTTTTCCAGATCTGGCCGACCAGAGGACACAATATGATGCAAATCTCAGAGACCGACCAATGTAGCCCGGTAGCTCGATTCAGTTCTACCTTTCCTCCCGGATCGGATAATGAGCTCGGATATTTTGAGGACATGCCGAGAGTGGTTAAGGAAGTTCAGTAGATCATTTGACGACCGAAGTGCGACATGGATAGTTTGGACTTTTCCCTCTGGCAAACACCACTGTTTGGAGCTCTTTACAGGCTGTCATCATTATTATTGTGTGTGGCAGTGTATAAAATAAGGTGATGTGACAAACCGTCAGGTGACAGGTTTCTTTTCGGCGAGGCAGTCTTGGGGCAGAGAGCCCGTCAATCAGCCGTAGAATCACGTGGATGACGTCAAGGAAGTATGAGAATAGTGTTGTAATTCTCTTAGTATATAAAGAAAAGTTAGTCTTATTTGTAAGGGGATAGCGAAAATTGTAAAAAATGGAACAACTACTTGTAAAAGAGTGAAACACAAACAGCTCGGTTTTCTTTAGACCACCCATGAAAACAGATCGGCCGAGCTCGGTTTGGTAATAAAAAGCAACACCCCACTTTGTGCCCGTGGACGTAGGCTGGATTTGCTCCGCCGAACCACGTAAACTCTCTTTGTCGATTTTGTGTTTGTTTTGCCTTTTGTTAAGTTTGTTTTTGGTCCCCCATAACCAAATAAATTCACGGTTGGAGGAGGGTTGTCACGGGGGAGTTATCCCAAAATTGCCCATGGAATGAAAATCATCTGTCAACAGTTGGCGCCGTCTGTGAGGACAAGAACAAAAAGCAACTTGCGTAGTGAGACGATGGCAGAAGGCAGAAGCCATGGGTAGTCGGAGAGTTCAACATCAGAGTGGTTTGGGAAAGCAAAAGGAAGACCAAATGAGAGGAAATGAGAAAAAGCCCACGGGGCGGGCCACAAGGAGTCAGAACATAAGATCCCAACCGGGTTCCCCGATCTGCTCAAAAATGATTTTGGAAGGCTCGGTTAGGGGGAATCCTATCGACACGGACTAGAATTTCGGAATCAAGTTCAAACTAGAAGACGTGTCGGACTACAAAACAAGAACCATAAATTATTGTAAAAGGCTCTTTTAAAATGACCCGCAAAGAGTTGTAAGAAGGGATGTAGGTCCCTTGAATATGAATAAGATTTTCTCTTTTGAATTAAAAAACGTGTCCACTTTACTTGTTTATTAATTGAATGCGAAAGCCATGTTTAATATTCCTGGGATGTGCTCGATGCGAAGGGGTGATCGGTAGTTGGGAAGGGCACCAAGCCCGTGGCACGCCAATCCCGGGTGTCATTATCAAACCCATGGGTGGAAGTGTTCTGACATGGCTCCTTTCACCTTTGAGGATCCAGAACGCATCAAGGGATGAAGTGCATGTGGGAAAAGCGCGAACCCCCCTGTGGCACGCCAACCCCGGGTGTCATTATCAAACCCCCGAGGCCGAAGCGTTAATACCCCATGACTCGCATTTTTAAGGAACTACCTCAGGATGGTGAACACGGGAAGATTTCCTCCCCCGTGAGTTATCTGCCTAACCGAGCTTATGTACCACCTCCGGGATGGCGAACACGGGGAGGTTTCTTCCCCCCGTGAGTTATCTGCCTAACCGTGACTGTACCATCTTGGGATGGCGAACACGGAGAGGTTTTTTCCCCCGTGAGTTATCTGTCTAACCGTCTCGGATCAGAAGAAGCATAACATTGGGAGGTTTCTGTCCTCATAACGTTTGCAGACTCCAGAGCCGCCCAACATGAGGAGGTTTTTGCCCTCATGGCTTTGGCCGCTCACCGATCCGTAGCCCGGCTAGCCGGGACGCTGAATTGTAAGGTTCAGAATTGTGTTTTGGGAAGCACCGGGCATGACGCTGCCTCGGGGCACCCGGGTTGTTATCTTTTTGGGTCTGTGTGGAGTATATGCTAAGTCACCTCCAGTGTGCTAACCTTGTCATGTTTCCATATTTTTGTTTTTGCCGATGTCCGGTAAAGGGACGCCTACGCCGGAGTCCACGGAGCCTCAGAGGTTGAAGTTCTTCATTCGTGATTAAGTCTCATTTGTTCCACCAGCTCGGGGCTGGATTCGTTCTACCAATGCTATCTGTTCTATCAGCTCGGGGCTGGGTTCGTCCCGCCGAGGTTATTTATTCCACCAGCTCGGAGCTGGATTCGTTCCGCCGATGCTATCTGTTTAATCAGCTCGAGGTTGGGTTCGTCCCGCCGAGGCTATTTGTTCCACCAGCTCGGGGCTAGATTCGTTCCGCTGATGCTATTTGTTCCATCAGCTCGGGGCTGGATTCGCCATGTCGAGGCTATTTGTTCCACCAGCTCGGGGCTGGATTCGTTTCACCGATGCTATTTGTTCCATCAGCTCGGGGCTGGGTTCGTCCCGCCGAGGCTATTTGTTCCACCAGCTCGGGGCTGGGTTCATCCCGCCGAGGCTATTTGTTCCATCTGTTCGGGGCTGGGTTCGTCCCGCCGATGCTATTTGTCCCACCAGCTCGAGGCTGGATTCGTTCCGCCGAAGCCAAGTGATTCACCACCTCGGGGTCGGGTTAAGTCCTACCGAGAGGTTCATCATCGGCATGAGGACGGAGTATTCCCCCATGGCTGGATTCTCTTTGATCCGAGGAGGTAACATTCCCTCGGAGCCAAGTGATTCACAATTTCGGGGTCGGATTATGTCCCACCGATAGGTTCATCATCGGCATGGGGATGAAGCATTCCTTTATGGACGAATTCTCTTTGGTCCGGTGAGGTAACATTCCTTCGGAGCCAAGTGATTCACCACCTCGGGGTCGGGTTAAGTCCCACCGCGAGGTTCATCATCGGCATGGGGACAGAGCATTCTCTCATGGCCGAATTCTCTTTGATCTGGGGAGGTAACATTCCCTCGGAGCCAAGTGATTCACCATCTCGGGGTCGGGTTACGTCCCACCGAGAGGTTCATCATCGGCATGGGGACAGAGCATTCCCCCATGGTGGGATTCTCTTTGGTCCGGGGAGGTAACATTCCATCAGAGCCAAGTGATTCACCACCTCGGTGTTGGGTTAAGTCCCACCGCATGGGTTATCATCGGCATGGGGACGGAGCATCCCCTCATGGCCAGATTTGAATTAGTCGGGATTGAGACTTCCACTCACAGATACAGTATAAAGAACGAGCTATCAAGTTAAAAGTGAAATCATGCTAAGTATGGGAGAGAGGAAGTGAAGCATTCAAAAATATATAACAGAGAAGAAGTTGTAAATGTTATTAGAAAAAGATACGTGTATGGTTTGTTACACAGAGCCCCCTTAGGGTCACCCTCATTCATTAGCCCGCACAGGGTTAGCTGGTTCTTCTTGATCCGGTCTGGATGTCAAGACTTCTGACGCAGGCTCGGTAGAAGGGATCTTGGTTCCAGCTCGGGAGGCATGATTGGCTTCGACCTCTTCAGTTACAGGCACTTCGGGGGCAGGGGCAGGAGCCTCAGGCTGCATATCCTCAGGAACTGGGGACATGGGTACGGCAGAGATAGGTTCAGGATCCTGGATTTGCTCCGAAGGGAGGGCAAGTAGTTCGCGGGCTTCGTCTTCCGAAAGCTCTCATTTGCAGAATTGGATGGCAACGTGGATGGGTCCCATGTCCACCCCGGGCATCACCATTGAAATAATTTTAGCACAGTCACTGACCCCCTCGAGCTTGGCGTTCTCCAGCTCGTCCTCCAGTTGGGCTTCTCGATTTTTCAATTCCTCCCGAGTCTGGTCTCTCTCTCTGATCGCCATTTTGAGCTTAGAGTCCGAGTTCGCAGCCTCCTAACTCAGAAGTTTGGCTCTCTCCTCAGCGGCCTCTGCGTTCTTCTTGGCAATGGCAGAGGCGTAGAGAAGGGAGTCGTTCAATGCAATAGCCTCGGTCGCGGCCTGTTTGAATATTTGGATTTCTCTCTCTTTTATGGCAAGCTCGGCCACGGCCTGTTTCAGGTCTTCCTCCTTCTTGGCCATTTGAGCGTCCCGCTCAGTAATCTGAGTCTGAAGCCTCTGTACTTGGCCCCCCTCGAATAAAAGGCTCAACAATAAATTCTTATTCTGAGCCATCACATAGCTCGCCTGCAAGAAAGGAAGAAAAGGTAAGAAAATCACCAAGTAGAAACATAGAACAGATGGGAATGATTTTTACCTCGGTAATTCGGGCAGAATATTTGGTAATCACTTCCTCGGGGAGATATCCTCGAAATTCGGGATCCTCTCGGGGGGCACTATGTCGGCCAGTAAGTTGAACGCCGACACTAGATGAGATGTCAAGTCCCAGACCTTCTCACTAAGGTCATCCACCCCCAGCACTACCCCTCCCTTCCCAGTCTTAGGAGGAGTCTCAACAGTTCGCCTCTCTCTCTGAGGAGCAGACTTCTTGGTAAGAGGTTGCTCTTCTTCTTCTTCTTCTCTTCTTCTTCTTCTTCTTCTTATTCCTGGGGCTCGACTACTTCTTCCCCGAGCACACGTCGACGTTTGCTCACGGGCCTGGATGAGGCAGAAGATGGTCGTATCATCGAACTCGGTGCCGCCTCTGTGAGAGTAGGGGGAGAAGGTGCCACCGGATGAGCAAGTAACTTGGCTTTCCCTTTAGCCTCCGGCGGAACGGGAGTGGTCAGTCACCGCCGAGAACTTCCGGATTCACCATGATCGGGCCTCTTGGTCAGACCTTCGAGTCGTCCTAGGTATTTGGGCGGTTTCGACATTCCTGCAGAATACAAGGCAGAAAACATTGTCAGTTTCGGAGTACGAGTAACTTTATTCATGTTTGAGCTGAGCACAATGGATCTGTCAGAATGTTAGATGATAACTACCTAATCGACCTAGAGCTTGTGGGGGTGTGTTCCGGATAAGGCCCGATTCTACGAAGGCTGCATCGTTGACTATTTTCCTCCAAGGGCCAGCAAAGTTCCAGGCTCTCTTAATCCTGGTCCGGACCTCGTGGCTGACTTTTGGAGGGTCCCTCCAGCAGGCTGAAAAGGTTTGGTGAGTTAGTATTTTTTTATGAAAATTACGAGAAGAAATTAAGGGTTCGGTTCCTCACCTCATGCCGAGAAGACGTATGTGACATCTATCTCTTCGGAACCCGTCGACCAAAATTGTCCCCAATCACCAGTGGCCCAGAACCAGGGGTCATTGAAGTTTTTGTTGGTTTGGGGGAGCTCTATAATGAGGGCGGAGACATCGCCATAAGAAGAAAGATAGTACCAACCATGGTGTGATTTCGGGTTGGCCTTAAGCTTATATAGCCTTTTTAACTCCTCAAAGGTCGGCTCTCCAAGGCCCGCTCGGTGCCATATTACATACAGGCCGACCAATATCCTCCAACTGTTCAGGTTTAGTTGGCAAGAGGCAATCTCCATCATAGCCAGCATCATCGCGAAATACGTCTGGATGGGCAGTCACTAACCGCACTCAAAGAAAGAGGGGAGAAGGGCCACCGAGCCTGAGTCAGGCTGACTTGCGCGTTCGATCAGGCCCGAAACCTCAAAAGCTATGCCAATAGGGATCTCGTACTGCAGGCGGAGTATGCCCAAAGCATCTTCCGTGATGGTAGAGGGCCGGGTCATATCCAAGGAGGACCAGTTTAATTCGCCCGGTTAAGGGTCTTTCCGGGGAATTCGGTGGTGGTAGGTATCGTTCTCTTCTTGGGAAGATGTTGGAGTGGTATCTAATTCCTCTAGGCTTGATGCCCCCGAGCTGGAGGAAGTTTCTTCAGTACGAGGAGGTTGAGGTTTTAGGGGCTTGGCCGAGGATGATTCGACGTCAGACATTCCTGGCAATCGCAGTATTCGAGAATGGTAGTTAGTGATCAGTTTTGGGGCACCGCAGACTCGAGAGCTACTCTGACTTCCGAGGACCTAGGCCTAAAGTCTCTAAATGTCCTAGCAATGGCCACAAACAACAAGTTTCTTCCTAAAAACTTCAAACCAAACACAAAACATAGAAAACCCGAAACCCAAAAATCTTATCCCACAACCCACCATTTAACCAAGAAATACATGCATCCTACAGACCAACACAGCCTAAAACATACATTTGCAACACAGAGCAATGGCATAAACATGATAGAAAAATGAAGAACAGGCAACAACAAATACATAATCATTCGCAAGCAACATATGATCACCGAGAGTTTCAGTAATTAAAAAGAGGGAAGTCGAACAGAAAACTTACTTGGTTCGAGGGGATGTATCGGCGGTTGGTCTGGTCGATCTTGAAGTTTGCTGGTCTCAGGCAATGAAGAAGGAGTCTCTTGCACTTTGGAAGTTCTGATTTTCGTAAAAGAGAGAAAAATGCGTTGCTTCCCGTTTTTTTAGACAGCTCGGGGAATTTTTGGCCGTTGGATCAGAGAGAGGCTTCGGATGTGCACCGCGTGTCACTTTCAGGCTCCATCTGCTCAGATTGTGATGAACAGTTGAGATTGGAAGCTTTTCGGCTTCCTTTTGAACGGTCAATTGTCTTGGTTTTTGGCGGGAGGATCACAGATGTTCGACAAGTGTCGCGTCCAGATTAAACCTTCGAGATGATTTGATGAGCATTAAAAGGATATGATGGCTTACAGTTTCCGAGGGACGGCTACCAGAAGGATAAATGAGGAATTTGCTTCAAGTCAGAGAATCGTTTAAAAAGATGTCAGAATCCTCGGTGACCGAGCACATGAAGATGCCGAGGTAATTTTTTCTATGGCTCCCTCGGCCGACCACCCATTGGCTGATTAACACACTTCCGATTTTGTAGTTCTCGGTACCAACTCGTACACTTATTAGAATCGAGAACTATGGGACGAATGTTGATGGTGATTTTTTGTGACAAGTATTTGAACAGCACGAAAAGGTTTGAGATGAAATTTCTCCTTTTGGAAGAATGAATGTTCAGAAGGTATGGGTCTTTCCTCGGCCAGACAGAGAGTCTGGGCCCGGTTTTCCAGATCTGGCCGACCAGAGGACACAGTATGATGTAAATCTCAGAGACCGACCAATGTAGCCCGGTAGCTCGGTTCAGTTATACTTTTCCTCCCGGATCGGATAATGAGCTCATATATTTTGGGGACAGGCCGAGAGTGGTTAAGGAAGTTCGACAGATCATTTGGACGACCTCTTGACGGCCGACGTGCGACCGGGATAGTTTGGACTTTTCCCTCTGGCAAACACCACTGTTTGGAGCTCTTTACATACTGACATCATTATTATTGTGTGTGGCAGTGTATAAAATAAGGTGATGTGAGAAGCCGCCAGGTGGCAGGTTTGCTTTCGGCGAGGCAGTCTTGGGGCAAAGAGCCCGTCAATCAGCCGGAGAATCACGTGGATGACGTCAGGAAAGTATGAGAATAATGCTGTAATTCTTTTAGTATATAAAGGAAAGTTAGTCTTATTTGTAAGGGGATATCGAAAATTATAAAAAATGGAACAACTACTTGTAAAAGAGTGAAACACAAACATCTCGGTTTTCTGTAGACCACCCTTGAAAACAGGTCAGCCGAGCTCGGTTTGGTAATAAAAAGCAACACCCCACTTTGTGCCCGTGGACGTAGGCTGGATTTGCTCCGCCGAACTACGTAAACTCTCTTTGTCGATTTTGTGTTTGTTTTGTCTTTTGCCAAGTTTGTTTTTGGTTCCCCATAACCAAATAAATTCACGGTTGGAGGAGGATTATCCCGAGAAAATTATCCCGAAACTGCCCCTGGAACGAAAATCATTCATCAACATAAGCATTATTGATTCTCAGTGTTCTCATTTTCAGATTGGGACAGACATGTATTATTGGCCTTCAAGAAAAAATGAACATTCAAAATTTAATGAAACTGAATATGCATGTAGGAAGCTACCACAGAGAATTCTTTATCAAGTTAAAACCACTTGAATGGGATTTGGACATAACCAACCAATGTGGAATCAAAGTGAACTTAATCCTACTTGGATCGATTAGAAACAAATTCATCCAACAAAAAATATACAAATTCTGATCAATGAGATGCATATGATGAAATCAAAAATGTTAGCCAGAGACCCATTTATCTAAAAGCTAGGAGGAGCCGCCATCAGTTTCTTTAAATTTCAAGGAGTGTTATGCGAATTCTAAAAATAAAATCATATTGTAAATGAATAAAAAAATATAAAAAATTACATTAAATTTTGTTACATTTTGAACCTTAATTTTGGATAAAAATTTGAGACCCAACCAATTGTCTGTTTCACTCCCCCATGCCATGACCACCTCTAAATCAATGCAACAAATAAAAAATAAATAAAACAACCCAAAAGAATCAATCAAGTACCCAATAATCCACCAACATTATCATTTAGGATCTAATAAAAACATAACAAGTAAAATATACTCACAGTAGCATTGATTAACAAAAATGCATACAAAAGAGAGACCTTCGAAAAAGCCCAAGGGTCTGGACCAAAAGGGTCTTTAATTTGGGGGTAGTGAGGAGGATCATCTGTATATGACCAGAAAAAATCCATCGTCATTACGATTTAGAAGAGTAATATATCATTATACATTTTTTATTTTGCCAATAAATTCCTCACCAGCCACAGAATAATAATGAAACTTTTGTGAGATGAAACAATTTACAATGTACAAACTAACAGATGCTTGTAACAAAGGAGGAGGAGGAAGAAGAAGAGCAAAGTCCAGAGAATGGAAAGCTTCATATAAGCAAACAGCAAGCTATACAAGCATATACAATTGTACACTTTTTAGTTAAAACTATCTCAGACTGGATTCTTCTTAACAGAAGTGGGAAGAAAATGC
This sequence comes from Zanthoxylum bungeanum, assembly GCA_019454045.1. Lineage (NCBI taxonomy): Eukaryota > Viridiplantae > Streptophyta > Magnoliopsida > Sapindales > Rutaceae > Zanthoxylum > Zanthoxylum bungeanum. The sequence goes on along the minus strand of SKCR01001782.1, from coordinate 1,351 downwards.
CATTTGCAGAAAAAGAATCTGTCTTTACGTAACTAAAAAAGGGAAAATGAGATTGGAATCGGATCACTCATTCAGGGACCATCCAAATATAGTGATTTTAGAATGTACTTTTATCTCATCCTTATCTTAGGTGGGAATCGTAAGGGTCAAAAAGGTTATCCAGAACGATCAGTGGCAATTTGTCTATATACAGGAAGAGTCTTCTTAGATCCTCCCTTGTCACTGTTGTTGAGTCAATTATGTCTCTGCTGTCCATATATACCCAGAGATCACCGGAGTCCACTCTCTTGAGACTGTCACGACAAAAAGGGCATGACTGCGATCTTGTTCGCCTGCAATTCATTGCAACAGATACTTGTTTAAAATTTAAATTGATAAAAACTTAACAACAAAGATACAGATAAAGTTCGTAACAATTGGTCAACCAAAAACATTAGGAGAATCAGAGAGAGCTTGGTGAAGTTGACAACCTATGTTCTTCCCTTGCATAAAATTTTCTTAAAAGTTATAATTTCAGTTTTTAATTTACTTTAATTTAAATTAATCTCAAAAACAAATCTTTTAATCAATTGATTAGTTTTAAGTAGAATAAATCTAATTTTAGTATTCAATAGGATTGATAGTAAGTCCTGTGTGATCGATATTATTATACTTTTTGTGTGATACGTGCACTTGCGTGCTATACAAAATCGCTATCAATATTCAATAGTGCTTCCTGTTCTTTAAAGCTTAAAAATGTGGATTTCATTAGGCTGGAGAAGACAGCACAGATGGAGATGGAGATGGACTCATGGAGAGAAAGCAACAAGGGTGGATACCAACGGATTAGAAATAGGATCTTTGGTATGGCCCCTAGGACATCATATGCGGTGAATCCAATGTAGAAAAAGAAACCAAAAATACACGATAACAGGAACTTTCCCTATAGAAAAGAATTGAGAGACACCACCGATATTTTTAACAAATTAGCCCACTGCATCCACATGCTCCATCCTTCTAACCGTCTTTTTGGATGCTCTTTATATTTTAAAGAAAAGGAAAAGATAAAGGCACAAACAGATACTTTAGTTCTTATTAGTTATTACATTTTGCCACATAAAAATATAATATATTAAAAAAGATTTTAAAGTTACTAAGAAGTATAACTATTAGTCGCCACCAAATTTCACAGATAAAATGCACGTATCCAGCATCCAATGAAAAAATAGAATAAAAAAGATCCATGGTATTCAAATAGGTTCTGAAGCACAAACTTACTAATCAATGCAATCAAATCTTAGAACAGAAACTCAAGAGAGCCAGCTATTTAGAATCAGCTGAGAAATGCAAAATAGCCCAGCGCACCATTCTT
>SKCR01001781.1:0-28240 GCA_019454045.1 Zanthoxylum bungeanum | reverse complement strand
TTAAACGAAACAAATAAAACCTCGGCTGTCCCACACACTCCCTGGATTCGAACCCAGTACCTCAAGTGAGATCCTAAGCCCTACACCACCAAGCTACGCCCTTTGAGGACGAGTCATAACTTAAAAAACAGTTTTAGAAAATTAAGCGCCCTTAGGCGGCTGTTTGCATCTGAAATCCGAATCATTGTTTCATTAAACTCTAAAATCTGCCTCTCTTCATAATTTATGTCTTCCCAATCCCAACACCATTTGCTGATTTGCTCTCATCTTCTCATCTGATCGGGAACTTCTGATTTGGCAATTTCTATTACATCTACAACCTAGTTTTCAAAAACTGTTGGCAGATAACAAAATGCGGGCTTAAATGAGAAGAGTAGAATATATACCTGACTCCAAAAACAGTGACAGGCTTCTCACCGAAGAGGAGGGTCTTCTCGTCCTTGACCTTCAACTCATGGTGCTTCCACTGACCGTGAACACTGTCGTACTTGAACATGTATGTCTGCATTTTTTTTTATATATTTAAGAGTATTAATTAAGAAACTAGTCACAATTAATTAGGGAATGATCTTAAATACTCAATTAAATAACTCACCATGTAATCAGTGGTGATGAAAGGATCGTTAACAGCGACGAGCTCCACATCGTCTCTCTGAAGAGCGACTCTGGCAACCAAACGGCCGATCCTTCCGAAACCTAAAACATTTTTTTTTTTTTTTTGTAGATTTAATCAGATCAAAGATTTGATAAAATCAAACGTAGTAATTTCAGTTAATCAGATCAAAATATCAAATGGTTACCGTTGATTCCGATCTTAATCTTCTTGTCTCCGGCTGTTTAAATCAAACAAACGAAACAGGAAAATCAATAAAAATGACAATAATATATTAATTAAGAATAAATGAAACATATATAAAAATTGTCACATTGCTTTACCCATTGAATATATTTTGATAGTATCGAAAATGTTTATGCTGGCGATTTAGTCTCGTGTTTGCGATGAACCGAGGGCTAATTACGTGGGCATTTATAAGGGGCAGTGTGTGGTGGGTCACGTGACATGTTTGTCTCAATGAATTTAACGCGAGTCCAGGGCGCATGAATTGCACGCGCTGGCGAGAAAGGAGCGTGTGGGATCGGGAGTTCCTTTGGGCAGGAATATGTCAGCCTGTGGTTACCACCATGGGCCAGTTTATGATGGAAAAAAAGTCTGAGAAGAAACTTGACGAGCAAAGGCCAATCAGAGCTTGACAAGTAGGATTGGTATTTGTTAATTTCAGTCTCGTCGTTTTTACAATTGGGATAAATAATCCATTTCAAATCTCATCTCATCCTATTAAAATCTCTATCTCGTTTATTATATCGAGATTTTTTTTTCTAATTTGTCAGGTTTTTAAATTGAAACATAAAAATATATCTAAAATCTCATTTTAAATTGGACAGAATCTCGTTTAAACGGAATAGAATGGGGAAAATTACATACCCGCTTGAGGATGAAGAATAGCAGCACGGTTGAGATTGAATTTGTGCAACAGTAAATTAGAACTTGAAAGGACGTCTAGAAGAATTATTCCAAGCTTCTAGAATAATTAAAGTATGTTACATGAAAATAATACAGATGATATTATGTCATGTTTGTAGAATTTTCTACTTAATATAAAATTAGAAGGTGAAACTTTAGGTCATCCCTTAGGTTGTAATGTGAATTTTGTGATCTATAATCAATGACTCATTCCTTTTTCATTTCCAGTAATGTGTTGTGATAGTATTCAAATATCAGTCCAAGGTTGGCTTAAAACAACAAATGAATGTCAAATACTCCTAATAACATTATTATCAATATTTAAAAAAGATAAAAATTCTAGAAGTTCTGTTGGGTCTAATTTGGATGTTAGAGTCAAGTATCAAATTTATGCACGTATATTGGCAAGGAAAGTTATTTAGACAGCCATGAATGGACATGAGTGGTCAACTTTAGCATAAGAATTGAAGAAGCGTGTAATACAGTAATTATGGCTGTAAATTGAACTGAGCCGTTTATGAATACCTCGATTTCGACTCATATTTGGCTTGATTCGAGATTGATTTATTTAATAAATGAGTTATTCGAACTCGAAAATAGTAACTCAATCATTAAATGAGATCGACTCGCGAACACTATTCAAAATAAACTCGACTCGGATTATATAGACACAACTCAACTCGATATCATATATAATTCAATATGCTAAAAAAAATAACACTGCATTGAAATTTGTATTTTTTTCTATCTTTTAATATGTACATTAACTTATTGAAAACTTATTGAAACTTGACTCTATATGTAGGTTAGATACATTTGGATTTTGTAAGGAAAATATTTAAAATTTGAAGAAATAAATAAAAAATAATAATTTTTTTATAATTAATCGAGCTCGAGCCAAGCCGAATCATTTAATAATCGAATTTGAATAGAGCTCAATCCCAATAATTTTTTAACGAATCGAGTTCGAACAATACATATAAACTCGATTCGAACTCGAGCTCATATAAATGCCTGTCGAGCCGATCACTACTTGGCTTGATTACATCCATAAGTACAACTATGCCAAATCACACAGATTTTTTAATAGTGTTTATTTTACTATTTCCATATGTATTCTCAATATATATTGAAGGCGCGAAAAAAAATGACATTCAAAATTCCCGAACTTGATTCTGCAGAGTGCAATTCAGATATGGGCTGGGAATTTATTGTTTGATAGGCTTGACTTTGTTTTGCTTGGAGACCAATGATAAGTTCCTGCAAAATTTGCACTCTCGAGTTTAGAATCTTCTTCATTTTCTTTTTAATTATGATTAAAAGTAAACTTGATGAAGTTTTTGTATATTGTTCATATATTTAAGGATATCAGAACCCTTATTTTAGAATTCCTGATGAAGTTTTTGTATATTGTTCATATATTTAAGGATATCAGAGCCCTTATTTTAGAATTCCTCATTGGCTTATATAGCCTCGTGTTTCTAATGTGAGTGGAGGCTTTGTTCCTCTACCTGTTGCTGAACTTCTATGGAGTGTATGCTTAACATTTGTCATGTGTCATGCTGACATGTAAGATTAGGTGTAATTACACATGTTAAGCCTGCATGTTAAGTTAAGCCTGCATGTTAAGTTAAGCCTGCATGTTAAGTTAAGTGGATTGCTATTAAAGTCCACTAATTTTTAGATTATGGCGCGTGATCTCATGTGTTCGGAGTGTTGAATTGGGATCGAAATATTTCTTTCTCATACTTTTATTGATTTGTGAATTTCGGAGAAGACTCCAGAATGCTGATACTCCGAATCATTTTGAGTCAACATCCGAACCCTCTTTAGAGATTTTAAGGATTTCAGAGATTATTTTAACTTTTCTCATCTAATAATACTGAACCTTTAATAGTAATATGAAAATGATCACAAGTCTATTGGGTCTCTAGTGCAATTCCATATACATTACTAGAACGGCTGGCCGCAGCTAATTGATGACTTTGTCATTTGACTGAACCTAGTACCTACTTAAGAAAGATTGATATAGAGACAGAACCATAATAATTTGGGAATAAAAATACAGCCAAAACATGTCGTTTTAGTTGGGTTTTATTTAAAAAAAAAAAAAAACAAAAATAAAATATAACACAATCAAAATGACGTGGTTTCAGTTGTGTTTTTGTTGCCCTAATATTTTTCTCCACGTAATCAAATCTCTAGAAATTAGCTATTTGCATAACAAAATGATCAACAATACAAATTCCAGTAAATTTCGGTACTCAAAAAATTCTCTGAGGTACAAATAGCTTTGTTGTAAAATGTCTGCTTTAGAATCTTTCTGTTTCATTTTCGGCCTTAAACAGAATAGTTAAAACCTGTGGTTGTCGCATGCTCTTACAATAAACGCACGTTTTGAATTCGAACCCAAGACCTAAAGGTCAGATCCTGAGCCCTAAAACCACAAATCACGCCCCTCTTTTCAAGAATTCTGCCACTAACTTTGAGAGGGAAAAGGATTATCCTCAAGCAACTGCCCTGGCAAGTCAGATACTCGACAACTTTACCTGCATTAAACCAAAATATCTTGTCAAATAATTTATTAAAGCAAGCAGCATGGAACTTGATACTAAGCATCAATGCGTATGCATGTGTTAAAAATGATTATTTCTTCTTACCTTCATCAAGAACAAGAACCAAGTCATTGTCAATAATGATTTTAGAAATATTTTTCTTTTAGAAATGGATTTTCTGTCTTTCCTGATACCATATGGAGAACAAGAAAAAGGGATGGTTAAAATTATCTATCTTCTATCTTCTGTTTGAAAAGAGAGAGACATTTTCTAGTGAACACATCTTCACAAAATGGTTGTGGGTAATTGATCAAACTTGAAAAATATTTCTAAGTTATAGTATGAGATTCCAGAATGGACAAGAAGGAATCTCAAATATTCTCATATTTGTTGTGATTATACCAAACTTGAAGGATATAGATCTCTTGCAAGGCTTTATTTGATATTGCAATTAGAAAAAATATGATAAACAAATAATTTTATATAATTTTATTTTATATTAAAAAAATAATTGTACTTTTGCAAAAACTCGTTTTTTAAAAAAAAAATCACGATTAATAATCGTAATTTCTTTATCATTAACCAAACATCTAAAATTATAATTTGACCAAAATAAAATTTTATCATACCACCATAATACTAAATAGAGGCTAAGTCAAACCTGTGAGAGTTGAGTTAGTGATACTGTCTTTGCAAAATTTGAAAAGATGGACGCCAGGACTATTCAATTATAGTAACTTGGGTCATCATGCTTTCCCAGTAAGAAATTCACAAAGTTTGTGCTGGAGTTTTGAGCAAAATCACATTTCAGCAGCTAAATCCGCCTGAGGAACATGTGCATAAATCCTGAAGTACATATTTACAAATGAGATGTTCATGAGACAGTCTAAACTAATCGAAACTTTCCGAAGCCAAAAGCTTAGTGTTTGTCCTACCAAAGAAACATAAGACAGCAGGTGTCGAGCCATTTATATCCAAATTCTCTCATCTTGTTACAATTCCTATAGCACTGTGAGCATCTCCTATAAGTATACAGGCTATCTCCAGAAAAGTAACATTCTTACATTTTACAGTGAACACTGCAAGAAAAATTGACAACTATGTGCCTGTGCTGCCTTCAAGTCACACCTCGGTATATTGCACCAGGTCGAAGATCATCCATGTTGTCGACATTTCTGAAACCATCAAACTCCCTCAAACATATCCAGCCACGATGGCCCAGAAACTCCCGGTAATCCTCTTCCGTGTAAAAGGTCTTATCTTCTGTATGGACTTGTATGTGATCTGATTCATCATAGAGGCACACTTTAATGATCAATCCTGCACATAACAGAAACACGTTAGAAAATTTTGAACTTAGAATGCTTCAAGGTTGTTCTACTGTTTGCCATAAGCAACACTTCATTTCATAATATTATGGTCAAATGCACATGTTAGCTCTTTGACAGTAATAGAAACAGACCAAAACCGTTACAACCACCATTCCAGTAATAAAGCCTGTAAGTAATACCTGTTACTTTCAGTCGGAATAAATTTTGGTATCAGTACTCTATTACTTGAGAAAATTTCAATAATGTTTATTACAGAAACCATATACGCAATAATTTACCTTCATCAAGGCGAAGAGTATAATTTCCCAGAGGCATGTCCCTGTCGATACATCGAACTATCTGGTCTTCATCCTCCAACCAAAATGCACGTTTAGTTCTTATCCCAAAAGCAGACTTGATAGCCTCCTTGATGGCATCTGCAGTACCATCAATACCAATCCTCCTGGTATAATCACCGCATTTGACTGAAATAACCTTCCCACCAAAAGACTGGCCCTCCCCAGCTGCCAAAAAAGAGGAAAACAAAAACGTCTTAGACAACAATTTGGTAACTTCAAACAACAATTTGAACTTTGGATCACACAACTGGCTATGATCACATTCACTTGGGAAAGTAATAGAGAGCTCTTAACCACAGAATGAGTATTTCTATTGTTGGTGAAGCACATCAATGTTAAATTCAAGCAAATAAGTCTGCTCAGAATTTACAAAGATTACCATTTCCAGGTGGCGGCTCCCTCCAGTTCCAAGGAGGTACTCCAGTGGCTGCAACTGCGTCGGCTGCTGTGATGGCAAGAGGGTGTCCATCATGATCTAGACTTCTCTCAAGATTCAGTGTTGGCCTAACATTAGCTGCAAACTAGAAAACTTAAGCAGGAGGAAATGATATCTCATATAAGATAAATAACAGGTAAATGCACACAAAAATAAAGAAAGAAACACTAATAAAACTAACTTTGATACCAGGAACTTTGTCCATGAGAAGAGTTAGGAACTGCTCAGTCTACCGTGTCCACACAGTTTGAGGATCTTCCTAAAGGAGATTATTTATATTTCTCTACTTATTCGGTAAAAGCTTGTCCTAAGAATGAATTTCTTTCTTTTCATTTTTAGTACATTGGACGGCTAAGCCCAACCAAGCACTAACATGGCACAACAAGACAAGACCCCAATAAATTTCCGAAGGTCACATCTCCTTCAACATGGACATTTGCTTCTTTTTCCCCCAGGAACCGATAGATTCAACTCTCAGAAGTTCTTCAGGCATGAAGTTAATTTTCACAGTGGCATCAATGAACTGACTGATTCTTTATAGTAAAAACTACAAAGTTAACAATATAAATCGCAATGACTGCTGAATTCAAACATTATCTATATAAATAAATAGACAGCCAACAAACCAAAACTTCAAGCATACAGCTTACACTGTTCATGATTTTAACGCATTAGCTACACTAAGTGAACCTCAAAAACAAAAGCATTTGAAGCCAAAAAGCCTACTGATTGCTGGTTGTAATTTTCAATGGCTTAGACATACTAATTGCAATTGGATGTGGGGTTTTCAGGCCAAAAGACGACAAATTATCAAATAGAATATGCAATTGGAGAAAAACACAAGGACTCAATGTTTATCATGATTATTGATACCCTGTGGGCAGAAACGAGAAAAAAAGATAACGATCATTCTGAGATACTTTGTCATGCTCCAATAGGAGTAATAGTTAAGGTCAGTAAGCACCTTACTGAGGTTTTCTGATAAAGCTCGTAGTTGTGCGACGGCTGTAACCAAAAGTAGGAATGTGCTTGATGGGATTAGGGCTGATAAATTTATTTGGATTCCTAATGGAAAAGGGAACTTTTCCATCAAAAGCACCTGGCAAAGCATAAATAAAAAGCTTCCTAAAGGTGAAAGTGAAAGGTATCAAATTGCTTAGAAAGAATTAAGCATTCCTAGGCATGTCAAATTGGAATCACGATACATTAATTTAGCCTTCCATCCTGAAATGGAAGCAGGATGTGGGTGGGAGGGATAATATAATTTTCAGGAAGGCAGATGATTCCAGGAAAGTCTACTTCAGAAGAAGACAGTAAAGGATAGTTAGTTGAGGTTCTCTACTGTGGAAGCTGTTATCTGTTCTATAAATTGAAGTTTCTCGGTGAATGGAATGTGGTGATTGATGTCAGCTCGGACAGCACACAGAAAGAGGCAAATTTTTTTCTGAAGAGACCGGCAACGATACCTCAATTATGCATTTATGCCTGGCAGCTGACCTGAGTTAGTCAGCTGATATCAAGACAGCCGCTAGAAGTTGCCTCAAAATATTGTTGCTTTATATTTTTCATTCCTTCACCCAAACTAACTGACACAGACACAATATATAAACTTAGATGGTTAAAATTCAAATTAGAATACATTACCTTCCATGGGACCAAATGATATACTGGTTTCATCAAAACCTGCATAAATCCAACATTTTTAGGATTAATTCCATATTTCCATTGTCGCTAATATACCAGAGAAATTCTGCAAATATTACTAAAGTGTAAGAGGACAGTCAAGTAAACTTATTTACAAGAAGCTTGAGTGCAACAACTCCAACTTATTCCACAACATAGAGAAAACCATAATGATCTGATTTGATTTGAGTTATTAATTTTCAGAGGTTTTAAAGATGATACCAACTATAGCGTCTTTGAGAGGCAATATTTGATTTATTTGTGGCTCTTGAATCTCAGGAAAAACTCAGAGAGCAACATCTCAAAAAAATGAGCTTTCAAAAACTGTTATCATGGTTATCGTGGGAAGTTCTCTTTTCCCTCCTATCACCACTCTACCAACCACAACCTTTGCCATCCTCATTCCACATGAAGGAAGAGAAGAAGTAGGAAAACCACTGGTCTGGTCCACCATTAACTAAACAAGCATCTACTGACTAAGACAACAGTCCGCTAATTGAGTCCACGAAACTCATGCCAATGAAAATAAAACAGCTCAAATAGAGCCTTCATCCTGCCAAAAACACTCATCCTGATTCCATCAAAGTCGGGCTTGTCAGTGGACAACATTTAAGAGAATTGAAAGATCTCAAAACCCTATACTTAAGCATTCAACATCAAGCTTAAGAACTCAGGATTAGGCTCAAAAAACAGTTTTTGAAGCAATAAACCCAAAAAAAAAAATGAAGAGGAAAGAGTTAAAAGTGACTTTTATAGTGGACAATCTTGCCGTCAATTCATTTGGGATGTTAGTCAGTGTGTTCAAGCTTCCAGCAAGAGAGTTAGGAGAGAGAAAGCGGAGTAATTTAGTAGAAACAGAGAGTGGACGGACGACGACTAAGGTTAAAAAATTATTAAGACCACCATACACTAAGGGAAAAAGTGAAAATATGTTAAAAGTTTAATCAATATATCGATACACATACATGCAGCAAACGGAGAGTCTTTAACATCTCCACCCTGAAACTGAATCAGGTTTGAGATATATGCCTACCCTATTAAGGCTATTTGGACTGATTGCTAGCTTTGTGGGACAGGTGTCATCCCTAGACAGAGGAAAAATTTGGGCTAAAAGAACAGTATCTCCAGCTCTTGTACAATTATGCAGACAGTACAGATGCAACTTCTGGGATGATCAGGATCTAATAACTGTCAAAAGCATATTACTTAATAATGCATTCTCAACATATAATGAATATTTATTAGTGTGTGTATGATTTGGAAGCACTCATTACAAATGTTAAGAAGACAACACCACTCAGTCAAACACATTTCAAAATAACAATGAACAAAAACCAGACATTTCAATTTTTTACTAAAAAATAACCTTGACTCCTTGAGCATCTTTACCCATCTTTCAACCACAATTGGCAAACTATATCAGCAGCATAACTGTCCTTATAATAATTGCGAAAAACTATACCCTAAATTGACCTTGCGAACAATCAATCAAAACCAAAACTTTTGACCCAATTTCACAAACCCCTCTCAAATCCAAGAATAAAACTAATAATAAATTTTTATTTTTATTTTTTTAAAAAAAAAACCCAGAATAAAGTTGATACCTTTATCAGAGAACTGCATGAAAGTATCAACCTTATTAGCAGAATTAGCGACAGAAGTTGATTTGTAATGAGCATTCTTACTTCTCTCCTTCAAAATCTCAACAATCTCCTTATAATACGACATCTTAGCAGACCCGCTTCCTCTGTCTTGATGCTTAGTCTTTTTGAACTCCTTAAGCAAATTCCTCCATTTGTCCGTACACATCGTTGGCGACCTATCAAATCCCTTCTCCCTCATCTTGGCCGATATCTGTTCCCACAAGTGCTTGTTCGACTTCGATGTGTTAAAAAGCCCATCCATTTCCCTGCGAAACGCAATCAGGATCCGCGTTTCGTCTTGAATCCAAGTCTCGGCGCGTTTCTTGGGAGCCTTCACTTCGTGGTCCTCCCCACCGCTGCTTTCCCCGAGGATCATCTGCTGAGGTTGCAAGTCCCCATTGGCCGCCGCCATGATCATGTCACGTGATGTGACAGCCGCCGCAGCTGCTTCGTCTTTGTAATAATCTATGGGGCGCGGCTTCTCGGACAAGTACATGACGTTGTTATTGGTGTTGGTGATGTGGGATTTGAAAGAGTGAGGTTTTAGTTGAAAAAAAAAAAGACAGATGTGAAGTCTTATGAGATATTTGCAGTGGAGGTGAAGAACATGGGGAGGAGAAAGAGCGTCAAGTAAAAAGTTTTCAGTGAATGATTAGCGAGCAAAGGGGATGAGTTGAAAGCAACGAGTCACTCTTTTGGTGCGAAGGAGACGTGATAAAAGTTAATAAATTAATAAATGATATGGTTAATTTAATATTTAATTTTTTAATATTTTAATATTTTAATATTCATATTAATAGATTATTAAATTATTGTACGAATGATATAATAACTCGTAGATTTTCTCAAAAGCTAGAGTTGGTTTTTATTTAGTAAATAATAAATTATTTCCCCAATAGCCAATAGGCTAATATGGTATGGATTACAAATTAGATTTTTTTTTTTTTTTGTTTTTTTGTTTTAATGAGTTGGGATCAATTATTTTTCTCTATACCCATCAATATGAAATAGAGATTGTGTCTAAAAATTGGATTGGATTCGGCAATTCAACCGGTTGAATTAGAATAAATCGTAAGTTCGATTCGATTGAATTTTGAAATTGAATTATAAAAAAAATCGGCCAAAATCGATAAAAATTAGTCAATTTTTTTAGTAGATTTTTTTATTCTACAAAAATTGATTTTTTTACCCTAAATAAATAAATAAGTATTTTTATAATTTTTATTCAATTAAAATTATTTATCACATTGACCGGTTCTGTCGGTTTTATCGTAACAGTTCAATTAATCGAACCAATGACACATTTAACCTTTTAGATCATTGATTCAACCATCGGTCCATTTTCTAAAAGAATAATTAGAGGTTGATGGTGCGCAAATGCGACCCCTTCTTATGAGGTTATATGTCCATTTTGGCACTCGAAGGAGGTGTTCGGGGACTTTTCTCCTTAACGGATCTACAGGATTTTGTCCTCGTAAGGAGCATCATCCACGTGGACGTGATAGTTAGTTGGCCCATATATCTGACTCTCACATTGGCATCTTAAAGCATTATGATTATTGAATGGCATACATGCTTTTAATTACGACTCAAACTATGGACTTCGTCCATATAAGATTCTTAAGTGTAATCATGGTACCACCAATGAGATAGATTTCTCTTCAATTTTTATGAAAATAGATTTTTGAGTGCAGTATAATTATATGTATTTAGACCATCAATAAACTTTATATTGTAATATAATACATTAAAAAGATTCATTAATCATCATTCGGTTATTATAATTTAAGTTCTTATTATTTTTATAAAAAATAAATTTACCTTATTGTATATATGCTCAAATATTTTTTGTTGATGGTGATTTTCGGACCCGAGAAGTTTTGAAATACAGAGAATGGTATTAAGAGGAATTACTTACCAAGACGGGGCCCAAGGTCTTTGCGAGGATGAGGGTCCAGGGCCAAGACCCAGATGTGTCTGACTCGACCGGTGGATCAGAATCAACTACAGTTAAAGACCGACCCGAGTATGGGTCAGTAGGGGCACAATCGCATACACCCGGGGAAGGTGATTACTGGGAGATACAAGTTAGAAGAAAATCATAACAGTTCAGACTGTCGTCAATGGAAGTTATTTCTCAATATTTCTACATATAAATGGGCTCAGTGCTGGCTTGACCTTTTTGAAGAGAATATGAGAGGAGTAAAGGTTCTTTTTCCGACCCGATCTTATAGAACTGCAAGGAACGACGTCACTTATTTCGGGATACCGACCCTGTTGGGGTTTTATAAGGAATTACGAGTTGGCGCAGCGAAACACGAAAAAACGATTTTTCCCGATTTCAAAAATTTTTCTTGGAACAATTAAATAAACATATTTATTTAATTAACCAATTTTAAATTCTGAAATTTCAACTCGAGAAATCAGATTTCTTATAATTACCAAATGACCCCAAAGTTTTGCAAATTAATTATTTTGGTCCTTAAATATTTAAATACATATTTAATTGATTCCAAATCAACCCAAAATAATTTATACATGTCAAATACATGAATTTATAATAAAATCCAGAAAATTTTCAGATTTTATGAAAAAACAGCCCAGAACTTTTATTAATTGTAATTTGGCCCAATTTGTTCAAAACACGCAAGATCAAATCCAATCAATCCTAAATTTGACATACATCAAATATATATCAAATTATATCATATATATGAAAAACCCCAAATTTTGAATGGGTTAAGAACCATAATTTCACAAATTACTCAAATTGGACAATTTACATTAAATTGACAAATTCAATACTTTAATCATTCAATTACCACACCAATCAAGTCTCACCATCATGAAATTACCCAAGAACAATTTTAGGTTAATTACGAATGGTTAAGCAACTCTAGAATGACAACTTCAATTTCTAATTAATCTATTAAGTTTAATTACACTAATAAGTTTTATAAATTAATTATACATGCAAATCATCTTCAAACAAGCTTCCAACAAATTTAATTACAAATTCAAAGAGTAGAGACATAATCTTCACAACACAATTTGAAGTTAAGAATATTTGAAACAATTTTCATGTTGAAGGAAGTAAAGAAATACTTACTAATTTTCAAAAAAAAATTGCTTTAGCTTTTCCTTTTGTATTCCTTCAAATGCTCTCCACTCTTCTTTGCAATTTTTTTTTTTTTTTTGTTTCAAAATTTGCCTAAGTGTGCGTGAGTTACTCACTGGAAACTCATCTTCCAACAAAAACAATTTTGCTTTGAAACTCACGTGTGTCACACTTTCTGGAAAATGAACTCTACACTTTTGTATAGACCCGGCTAAGGTTCCGGTTCGGAATCGGAACCGAACCGGTTGGAACCGGACGGTTCCGGAATTTAACCGGTTCGGTTATGGTTCCTCCCCTAGCCGAACACCGGTTGGAATCGGAACCGTATGGTTCCGGTTGGAAACCGGTTTGAATTTATACAATAATATATTTTTTAATTTTTTAGATAAGAATTTTATTTGTAATTTAGTGTAATTATATAATGTAATTAACATAATTTGTAATTTACATAATTTTATTTGTAATTATTTTCAAAAAAAATAATAATTTAATGTAATTATTAGTAATTTAACTTTTATTTTCAAAAAAGTAAAAAAAAAAAACCGAATGGAACCGGAACCAGACGGTTCGATTCCGACTCCGGTTCGGAACCGAACCGAACCGCCGGCCCGGTCTACTTTTGTATATCCCTTTTCCATTTAGGCGTTTTTTTTTTTGTTTGTGCTTACTGGAAACTATTTTTTTCAACAAAACAATTTTTGCTCTCTTTTATGTAATGGGTGAATGTGCCAAACAAATAGAAATAACTTTTGTTTCAATTTGTTTAATTACCATTTGTCCACCTTTTCATTTACTTTAATAAAGTAAATAAATGTGTTCCAATGGCATTAAGCCATTTACAAACTTGAATAAAATAAAATCATTACTTTAAGATATTTGATATATTAATTAATTAATTATTTAATAATTAAATAATAAATATAAATATCTCAAATATATGTATTATATTTACATTAAATATCTCAAATACATATATTAATGATATATATAAAATATCATAATTTGATATTTAATTAATGTGTATTTAATAAAATCAAATATTAAATACAAATACACATTAATTCGGAAATGACCGTTAGGTCCCGATTGCATGTATTTTTTGTTTAACCGTTAAACGAGTTATAAATAATCAATATTATTTATAACAGTTGCCCTAGTGTTATGCGGGTATATTTCATTAGTGAGACTCTCTAGATTCAGGCATATCCGTCACGAAATCTAATTTCGTGTCCATAATTCACCCACCCGTAAATTATGACGACCATAGATAAACTGGCCGAATCATACAGGTCGAGGTCACTGCATACGTATAATCCATCCGTCACATGTATCCTGATTATTCCAGAGATATAGATGAAAACGTCAAATCTCTTTAAGAATAATCTCGTTGATATATCAATTAGCAATCTTTAAATAACATTCAGAACTCATTTCCGAAGTATACTATGACCATAGAATTAACAGATTGCTAATCACAAATGGACTATTTATACTTTGTACACAGAACTGACGGATCCTTTCTTGATACTCACAAGATATCATGAGCATGAGTCAACACCCAACGAACAGGCGGAGGTCTGATCTAAATAGATCGGTGACGTGACTGTCATCTAAGTGTGGAAGATAACTCATATATCCACAGTGATATCTCAAGTCAAAGAATCATTATGCTACTCAACCCGAGAAGATTCCTATTGACGTTGGTGTACCATCTATTAGGAAATCTTTGGTGAGTCGTTCAGTGTTTATCAAATAAACACCTACACGTCTATACGAGTCTCCCAAGACTCATGATTCATTGGGATAAACTATCGAACCAAGTCCGATATACGACATGTACTGGTCTCAACGAATTTTACTAACCGACCCGTGTCAGTAAATCTTGACCAGAAACTTAATTTAAGGATATACAACTTATAGTGACACTTCCCAATGTCAATTACAAACTATGTTGTAATTATGCACTACGTTGTAAATCATGTAGTCTTTGTCTAATATATATATATATATATATGTATACATATCAATAAACCGGATTTAGTTTCAATCTAATCGAAATTAGATCGAATATGTATATAAAAGACAAGAGGTGCTACCATTTAAATTAGTAATATTATGGAAAAAATATATTGCTCGTATTCATGAATCGGACATAAATACGATCCGGATTGGCGCTCAGAGCACCAACCTTAACAGACCCGAGGGTATGGGTCGGGGTTGCAGCATTATGCTATTACAAAGAAGTTTGAGCCTCCCAAGAACTGACAAGATAGGAATAAGTCAGCGGCTGATGGGATGGAAGATGACTTCAGGCTTATTGACTGACACACGCAACCGTGTGAGTGGTTGGCATATAGGCTGGTGCTTGGGCAAAGTGCGTAGCAATTACCAAAAATGGGCGCATTAATGAGTTTCAGATAGAAATGAGTGGTTGTGTCATGCGGCATAATTATTACTTATATGTTGTTGGGGAAGAGAGCCTACGCAATAATGACTTGATAATGTGGCTGACGTCACGAGTTGGCGAAATTTTAGGTTTAGGCGCACTATATAAATGGGTTTGACGCGCTTAAAAGTGATTCTTTACTCACAAGTATAAGAGTGTTGAAGTAATAAAATAACCTGGTAAGTCTGGGGTCGATCCGCATGGAATATATTTAATATGATAAAATAATAATTTGAGTGAAAAGAAAAATATTGAATTGTTTGAAGTGATTGGAAATTTTTAAATTAGATTACAACAGTAAAATAAAATATTGGGGGTTAGATGATCCACTTTTAATATTTCAAATTTAGAAATCTCACTTTTTATAATATATATAAATTGTCATTAGTACCTAATTAATTTATTTTAGGAATTAATTATGCCAAAATATATAAAACCAGTAATAAAGGCGGTAATAACTTTTGTTTATAACAATTCCAGTTAGGTACTCAATTATGCCAAATAAATAAAATCAGCCATGTAGGCAGTAACAAAGTCTGTCAATAATTAATTCAGATTTAAATTAAGTATTAATCATTAGATTATAATTTATATATTATAATATAAGTGAGATTAATCTAAATTTTCATATTAAAAGCTTCACTCTTTACTCTAGCAAAAAGAGATTAGCTACTCATAATTTGAATAAAAACACACATAATTTTATTACTGAAATAAAAATAAATACAAGAAAGCTTTTAAAAATTAAAGCACATAAGAGCTAGAAATCCACAAATTTTCAGAGAAAACTATGGAATCCAGACTGAGGAAAATGAGGTTCAGAGCACATAGAGGTGCCTGCACCTCCATCGCTTGTAATTTTACAAGCTTTCTCCACCATTTTCACTATTATACATATATTTTTTGATTTGACTTTAATAATTATATATAACACACTTTGGATTTTTTTATCAATTTCGGTCTTGAAAACTCTAGAATTAGAAAAACTCGTCAACATTAAAGTTGTAGATCTTTGAGTCTGATTTCATATGGAATTAGAATCACTTTATTCTGATATCAGAGTAAAAAGTTATGACCAAAATATGAAAATTACGTAAGGCTGAAATTTCTGATTTTGTACACTGTTAGAACGCCATTTCAAGTTTTTAGCCTCAAAAATCCAAATGTCAATTTTTTTTAGTTATTCATTCAAAGTAATATTTCACATACATAAAGATAAAAATCATAATAAACATAAGTATAATTATTTTTTAAAAAAATGTGCTAATTTTATGGGATTAATGAAAGTACAAGTGTAAAATAATTAATTTTTCTTTTAATAAATGTGTACTTTTAAGTGGTCATCACACCCCCAAGCAGCTTATTACTAGTCCCTAGTAATTTAAGTGAAAACTTAAATGAAAATTTTTTTCCAAGTTAAAAATTATTTTATTTCTTTCCAATTAATCAAATAAGTAAATTCTCGTATACTTTTTACCATTCTTCCATACACACATAAAATAAAGTATCAATCAATTCATGGTGCCCACAATATTCACAGGTCTAGTTGAAAAGAGAGTAATATTTTTGTTCTAAAATTATATCAGAATTCACACATTTTGGCAATGATAATTTATTTATATACAAAAATAGTTTTTTTAAATAAAAATAAAAATACATCTTCAATCCTTGTAACGAACTTTGGGTCATAGACTCTCAAATCAGTTGGCTTTAGGGCACTAGATGTTAAGACGCCTCTACAGACTTAATTGCTCGGATATTAGATATTAAAAAGACGAAGTGTCTAATTTCCTTAAGTATTCTCTTTAACCCATGTAACGATATTTTGGCCAGTGACTCCCAGACCAATTGGTCTTAGGGCACTAAATGTTAAAACACCCCTATGAACTTAATTGCTCGAGTTAGAGAGGCTACGAAATCGGACTTATTCACACATTTTTTTTTACAAACTCAAGCTCTACCGTTTTACCCGATCAATCACTGCTTACTGAGGCAAGATGTCTAGTTACTAAGTAAAAACATGATTAATTTTTTTTGAATAAAAACACAAATTTCATTGTCTTTAGGTGTCACCTTCAACAAACTAGATAACTGAATATTATAAAATTTTCACTTACAACTCATGTTCATATGTTACCGTGTATGTTGATAATACCTGTCAAATGAGATCAAATTTAATCAATATTATGGAGAATTCATAAATTTAAATGATTCAAAAGGAAAGAAACAAATAACTTGTTACGAATTAAATTGAGATACGTCTCAGGAGTGAAAACTTCTTACACTGTCATCTCTGAACAACAATTCCACTTGGTTAGTCAAAAATTTGTTGTTAGTTTGTGTGTAGTTTTTGTTTTTTGAAAACACAAAAGAAAATCAAAACAAAACACATTTTTTTTCACACTAAATAATAATAAAGCAAATTTTTTTCTTACATAAACAACAACACAAAAACGAAAAAATAAATTTTTTTAAAGAAAAATATTATAATGAAACAGAAAACAAAAACTATCTAGTCAAATATCTCATACCCCCAACCAAATTGAGACATTATCCCCGATGTCTGAATAAGAAGAAACATAGTCTATAAGACATCACCTGATTAGTGTGTAATTGACAATTGAATCTACAACACTGCTACTAAAAAGAAAGGTTACATATTAAAATAATAAAAAAATGAAAACAGTAAATGATATGTACTGATAGTTGTGATTGTGGCTCACATCTTCCTCTGGTTTTACGTCTAGTAACGGCTTGAATGCCCTCTATGGGTCGAGGATCTGCTTCTCATCCAATTTTCTTATAAATTGGCAAACATAGTCTTTTAAAGTCAGATTCATGAGACTGTATTGTTGTCTTTCTTTTTGAAATTATGTATGTAAGTTGCGAATCAATCTATCAAATCCACTAGGATGCGTCTCAAGAGTCAATGATATATTATCTAATGACTCTTTACTTAAGTCATCTCTAATGGGTTGATTTTTTTTAACGTGCGCATTTATAACAAACATCTAATTGTTTAGCTCTCTGTTTCTTAGCATAAGTGCTTTTCTCCAAACCAGGTATGTAAGAGATGCATGAATCAAGAAATTTAAGGACTCTCATTTTCACCATTTCTTTCTTGTAAAGGTTTAACTTTTTTTGGATGGTCGACGTAGTCTAACATTATCTTTGAAATGTATTTTGCATGTCCATTTTAATTGATTAATGCCTTTTATATCTTTTAATGTCCATCCAATTATCTGTTTATGTTCTCTCAACACATTTAACAACTTATCTTCTTGATCGCTTATCAGAGAAGAAGAAATTACCGCATGGTAAGTTTGTTTATCTCAAAGAAATGCATACTTCAAGTCTTCTGGCAAAGTCTTTAATTACAATTTGGGTGTTTCTTCATGTTTCTATTCTTCAAGTGTTCATAGTTCCTCAAAATTTTATTTCCCTCCATCGTCTTTCAGTACCTGTGTAGAATCAAGTAAAGAAAAATCATTAGAAATATATGAATCTAATTGCGTACTTGATTTAAGAAAATTAGCTACACAAATTTCCGTATGTACAGATAAACTCCCTTGAATATATTTCTCCACAATTTGTTCAATTAGTTTCATGCTTTCGTCTTCACTGTCGTCATCGTATGGTTGTTTGAACGTCATATTGCCAAAGAATAAATTCATGATTCCATAACTGCAATTTATTAAGGCATTAACTGTTGCTAAAAATGAACGACCATGTATTACATGAATTGGCTTATAACTGTCTGCTACAGATTAAGTTTCCAAGATAATAAAATCCACATGATATATGAATTTATCAACTTGTAATAACACGTCTTCCATAATTTATTTCGGTACCTTGACGGATCTATCGACAAGTAAAAGAGTAGTTGATGTTGGTTTTAATTCACCAATATTAAGTTATTGGTAAACCGAAAATGGAACCAAATTGACATTGGCTCTAAGATCAATCAAAGCATGTTCAATTTTTTGATTTCCAATAATACATGAAATAGTTGGACAACCAGGGTCCTTGTATTTTAATGCATTATTGGTTGAGAGAATGTAACTTACATGTTCAACTAGAAAAACTTTCTTTTTTACCAGCGTTTTCTTTTAATAGTGCACAAGTCTTTCAGAAATTTGGCATAAGATGGTATCTGTTGGATGACATCTAACAAAGAAATATCGACATTCACTTGTTTGAATATTTCGTATATCTCTGGGGAATTGTTCAATTTCTTTGTTTTTAATGCTTGAGGAAATGAAGGTGCATGAGAAAAATTATTATTATCGATAGTAGGTAATGATTCATCAACCTCTTCCTTACCATCTGAATCTGATTTATTTTCAACTTCGTGAGGTTCAAGAATAGGTTTTTGGATGACCTTACCACTTTGAAGAGTAATAACATATTTGACTTGATCTATATGTTGACTACCAGAACTACCCTCGTGAGGGTTTTGATGACTCTTGGGGTTTGGATGTGGTTGTGCATGAAACTTTCCTTTCTTATTAATGGACAATGCATATATGATTTTGGATAAAGTATCTTTCAGATCAATCAATGTTTGCACATTTTGGGCATTGATGACTTCTTATTTCTCAATGAATGCATGCAAGGTATCCTCAAGGGTTTTCCTAGGTGGTGGGACATATAGTGCATAATTCTGGGAATTTCGAAAATTCTGGTGTACCTGGAGGGTTGTTGCGATAGTTGTGCTTGTTATTATTCCTCCGATTGAAGTTTGGATGGTTTCTCCAACCAGAATGGTAGGTTTGGGTGTATAGGTTTGGATTTGGTCTATTGAAAGTGTTTATGGAACTGACTTGGTCATGAAGACATTCATGCAAGGCTGACACGTTCATTTGAATTACAGATTTGACACGTGACTTCTTAAACTGACTTGACATGATCAATCTTCCTCATTTATAATGCCTCAACTTTTTTAGATAGAGTGCTTACTTAGCAGAAAGATCATGATTTTCCCTAAGGTTAAACATACCACTACCATATGGTTGTGGTTTTACAGACGACTCATAAGTGCCAACTGTGTCCTATTGTTGTGCCTTATCTGTTATGTGTTCTAGATAATCTAGTGCATCTTCGAGATTTTTGTCCCTAAACTCACCATTACACATCATTTTCACTACTTGTCTACCTTGAGGTGTTCAACCGTCATAGAAGTATGTGACCATCCTTCATGTTTCAAACCTGTGATGTGGATAAACTTTCAACATCTCTTTAAACCTCTCTCAACAATGATAAAGTGTTTCCCCCGACTCTTGTGTGAAAGTTGTGATTCTCCTCTTAAAGGAGTTTGTCCGCGATATGAAAATATTTTTTTTAGAAATTATTCTTGCAAATCATCCCATGTTTGGATGGATCCTGACCTAAGATTCTGCAGTCAAATTTTAGCTTTATCATTTAAAGAAAATGGAAAAAAACTTTAATCGAATTATATTCATATTGTAAATTTTATAGGTTTATGTGTTACATGCCTCTTCAAATTCCCTTAAGTGCTGATAAAGATTTTCTTTTTCTAGACCGTGGAATGTGGGTAAAAGTTGGATGATACCTGACATCAAATTGAATCGTGCTGCATCGGGGGGATAATGCAAGATGGTGATCCTATCCTAGTGAGATTCATGAATTGTTTGATTATCGTAGGAGGATTTAAACTGCCATGCTGAGACTCATTTTCTTCCTGATCAACTGGATTTTCAACTCGGGCAGGTGAATTTTCATTTTGGTTCTCGGCTATTTTGACAGACGATGGAGGTGATGGAAACTCTCTATTTAATCTATCGTTATATGATCGAGACTGATATCTCATGCAACCAAAATGCATACTGTTTGCTAAAATTTAAAAATGCAAATGCAATACTTACAAAAAGAAAAAATAATAAACAAGTGAACGAAAGGAAAAAAATTCAAAATAAATGACAAACTAAATACAAATATAGTGTTAAAAAATGAGATACAGAAAATACAAACAAAATAAATACAAATAAAAATAAAAATAAAAATAAATTAAAATAAAAAGAAAAGAAAAAATATACAAGGATGTTAAATTATTACCATATCGACTAAATTATATTCCCCGGCAACGGCGCAAAAAATTTGACATGCTTAAAAAGTGATTCTTTACTCCCAAGTATACGAGTGTTGAAGTAATAAAATAACCCGGTAAGTCTGGGGTCGATCCACATTGAATAAATTTAATATAATAAAATAATAATTTGAGAGAAAAGAAAAATATTGAATTGTTTGAAGTGATTGGAAATTTTAAAATTGGATTGCAACAATAAAATAAAATACTAGGGTTATGAGATCAACTTTTAATATTTCAAATTTAAAAATCTCGCTTTTTATAATATATAAATTATCATTAGTACCCAATTAATTTATTTCATGAATTAATTATGTCAAAATATATAAAATCAGCCATAAAGGCAATGATAACATTTGTTTATAACAAGTCGAGTTAGGTAATCAATTATGCCAAATAAATAAAACCAGCCATATTGGCGGTAACAAAGTTTGTCAATAATTAATCCAGATTTAAATTAAGTATTAATCATTAGATTATAATTTATATATTATAATATAAGTGAGATTAATCTAAATTTTTATATTAAAAGCTTCATCCTTTACTCCAGCAAAAAGAAATTAGCTACTCATAATTTGAATAAAAACACACATAAATTTATTACTGAAAGAAAAATAAAATATAAGAAAGCTTTTAAAAATTAAAATACATAAGTGCTAGAAATCCATAAATTTTCAGAGAAAACTATGGAATCCAGACTGAGGAAAATGAGGTACAGAACACCTCTATTTATAGAGGTTCTTGCACCTCCATCGCTTGTAATTTTGCAAGCTTTCTCCACCATTTTCTCCATAATCTTATCCACTAATTTCCCAATCAATTTCTCCACCAAACATGTGAGCATGTTTGGTGGAAGTTTGATGGAGAAATCTTCATATTCCATTTATTATTATATATATTCTTTTTTATTTGACTTTAATAATTACATATAACACACTTTAGATTTTTTTTTTTATCAATTTCGGTCTTGAAAACTCCAGAACTAGAAAAACTCGTAAACAATAAAGTTGTAGATCTTTGAGTCTTCTTTCATCTTGAACTAGAATCACTTCATTCTGCTATTGGAGTAAAGAGTTATGGCCAAAATACAAATATTATGCAGGGTTGGAATTTCTGAATTTGTATACTGTTAGAACACCATTTCAAGTTTTTGGCCTCCAAAATCCAAATGTCAATTCCTTTTTCTAGTTATGCATCCAAAGTATTATTTCACCTACATAAAGATAAAAATCACAATAAACATAAATATAATTATTTTTTAACAAATGTGCTAATTATATGGGATTAATGAAACTATAAGTGTAAAATGAGTAATTTTTCTTTTAATAAATGTGCACCTTTTAGTGTCCATCAAGGTTGTGAACTCATTGTAGGTGGTTGGCTAATTTTTCTCACGCATAACATGTAAAAAAGAGAGAAAAAAACTTAAGTGTATGCGAGAGCTAAAACAAATTGGTCAGACCCGAGCTCCAAATAAAGATTTTATTTCCTTTGTATCCTTGGACGTAGGTTGGATCCATTCCGTCGAACCACATTAAATACTTTGTCTTGTCTGTTGTTTCTATCTTTTGCCAAGTTTGATTTGGCTCTCAACTAACCAAACAAATTCACTGCTTGGGGGAGGTTTGTTCGAGGAGTGACTTTTCTCGAATCACCCATGGAACGAAAACGGTTGTCAACAGTTGGTGCCGTATGTGGAAAACTGGTAGGAAAAATGGAAAACACGTTAAGACAATGGCAGAAGACGGAAACCACGGAACTTCAGAGACCTCCACGACAGAGTGGATGAAGAAGATGGAAGAACCCCTCCGAAGCAAGAGAGAGAATGCTCGTAAGGAGAGGGAAACAACCCAAACCTTCATGAAGGCTATGTTGGAGAATATTGAGAAGTTAGAAAAGAATACGAGAGAGAGATAGAGGAAGAAGGCCCTAGCGGAAGAAGATAGGAGATAGCCAAAGGAAAAAGGATCACCGAAGTAGACGAAGATCACGAAAATAGGAAAAGAACGCCATGAGAATGAAATTTATGGTCGTCGCCAACACCACACCAACCGGGGAGCAATGTGAAGAAGAAAAAGGTAGACATACCCCAGAATCATCTAGCAATAGCCCGTGTTTCGATGAGAGTTATCAGGTATGGTGCTCGGAGGAGATAGACAAGGCACCAAGTTATGGAAGGTACCGCGCTTGTGGTGGAGGGCGTGAGGAGACCCTGGGACGCAAATACAGTAACTCCGAGAGCCAAATGAGGAGTTGGTTCCATAAGGAGATGAAAAAGTGGGAGGAAAACATGAAAGGGGGACGCAAAGCGACCAAGATGTGGAGACAACATCCTCATTCACGAATTAGGTGTTGGCAATGGGGTTTCCAATGAGATTTACCATTCCGACAATGGATGTTTATAAGGGAAACACTGACCCCAAATCCCATGACGAGAAGTTTGTCTTATTGATGGAGATTCAGGGAATGGCAAGGGAGACCATCTGCAAGGTATTCTCGTTGACTCTGGGAGGATCAGCCAGCTTGTGGTTCAGGAACTTGACCCTAGGAAGTGTCAGCAGCTTCTCCCAACTGAGAAAATCTTTTGTATGCCATTTCAAAGGGGCATGCGTTCCAAGGAAGATGGTGGGGTCGTTGAGGTTGATGAAGCAGAGAGACAACGAGTCTTTGAAAAGCTTTATCGATAGGTACGACAACCAAATACTAGAGGTCTGGGCGTATGAGTCCTAGAAGGCGCTAGAGAGTTTTAAAGGAGCCCTCAAGATCAGGAGGTTATGTTCCCACCTGAGGATTCAGGAGATACCAGACTATGCCACGGTCTTGGAGCATGCGAGAAATTTTGTGTTAATGGAGAAAGATGAGAAGATCGCCCGAGGATGGACTGTTCAGAAGCCAAGAATACTCAGGCCGGAGAATCAGCGAGATATGAGCAGAGACTTGAGGAGACCGGTCCCGAGGCAGAATGAGTTCAGATCGATACCTCAGAATAATCCAATGCAAGAGAGAAGGCTACCTTTCCAGGTCAACCATGTCGCCGAAGGGACAGTGTATGTAGGAAACGACTTTCCTTAGCGCGACGGAAGTTGCTTGTGGTGGGCACCGGCTCCGGTATGGATCTTTAAAATTTTATTTGCCTTCTCCTTTTGTTGTAGTAGCCGAGATCAATCCTTGGTGTCCAATACTTGGATCAACCACTTGATCTTCCGAACTATGACTCGAAACTAACAAACCGAAGTGTTGGCTTCACTCACAAAGATCAAAACTCTAAACAATTTAGAGAATTAAGATGTCACAATGGTGTTTGGCTTTTGGAATTTTTCAAACACTCACAACACTTGTGAATTCTTGAACTCTCTCTATTTTCTCTCATTTTCTTTCTCACAACACTTGTGTGAATGAATGAAAAATGTTAACCTTAAGAAGTGAGAGAAATGGTATAGATTATATTCTCTTACACAAGCCAACTAACCTTGTCATTAAGCAACTAATGCTTTCTTGCAATGGCCAACACAAAAATATGAATGTCATATCAAAGCATAAGAAATGATAAGTTAAAGACAATGACTTTGTCAATAAGCATCCAATGCTTTCTTTCAATGGTAAACACATAAATGTGGAGGCCATGCCAAAGCATAAAAATGGATTAACTAATGACAAAAATATTAGGTGTATACAAGCCACCTAATAGACATAATAAATTGGAGAGTATGACAAGTCATATGGCTTTGTCTCCAAGGTAAATAAAAATCACTATCTCAATAATGATTAAATTACCTTCAATTATGTTGTAGTAATTATCTCATAATTATTATTAACTTGATTATCTCATAATCAAGACTTGATTATCTCATAATCAATACTTGATTATCTCATAATCAAAGAATTCTAGAAAACATTAAGTTAAACTAATTTAACATAGTTTTCATTTGTGACAATAAATATTATTAATCTCATTAATAATATATAAATATAATGTGAGCATATTATTAGACAATCTAATTATATTAGGTTTGCTAAAATTAATCGAGCTAGCACGGGGACCAAATGGACCTATGATTCCGAGCTCCAATAATTCCAAAATATTAATTAAACTCTTTAATAAAATATTACGAATTATTAACTCCGCATTATTCCACTAAAAACTCGAAGTTGAACTCCCGTTACCGTAGATGGATAAAATAAACTGAACAACTTCGGTGTCCATCGATATAGCCATTAAATATGGATATAGCCCTTCACGAATATCTCATAAATAGAACCGGGTCAAAAGTCAGTTAAACCCCTCTAAATATTTTATCTCTTAAGTACCATTGATTCTGTAATGAACAATTAATTCATAACAATTATGAATATAATTTTTTCTATTCGTAATAGAAAAGTTGAGCGCTCAAATTGTTCAAGTCCCAAATCAACTCTTAAAAGAGATACTCGTCTGCTTCACGTAAGAATGAGTGAATTCCATATCTATGTAAAACGTTCCCAGCTACACACCAAACCATATCCCCAAAATACGTAGTTATTGGCTGGAAATGCAACACCAACCTCACCATAGTAAATCAAATGACATATCTTGTCATGCATGAGTTCGTAGTACACTCAAGATTAAGATCGAATCCATATATGACCATGTATTAGATAAAATGAATTTCTTCGGTTAACGGATATTAAAAAAATTCGTATTTATCTGAGTACAGTCCTATATGATCTCATCATACAAGGTGCCTCCATTCCCATGTCACTACATGAACGATCCCAAATTAAGGTCGTTATACAAGTATAGAATGGACCACATCTATAGATAAACCACAAACAAAGTACCCTCTTTGTTTGCTCTCTATGGAATATTTAGATTACTAATTTCAGACATAAACCCTCTTGTGCATCAAACATACACTAAGTCTGAAGGTACAATAGTAATCAAGATAAACAAGACAATTGGACAATATAAGATATAAATCAAACAACTTTGATAAAATGAATAATGTATTTATTATTATTGCAATAATCAATTCTGTTTTACAATACATGAAGCTTTAGGACATAAATCTCAACAGTGTACACCCCCATGAACAGACCACTGGCCCAGATAGTTCGGGAAATCCAGGATAAAGCCTATTGAATGAGCCCGACCTGAGAAGGTTTCCAATTGAGAAGAGAGGCAACATGGTTTATTGTGTACACCATAATGTGAGAGGACACACCACATAAAAATATAGAGACTTGCAGGAGCAGGTGGAGGACTTGGTAAGAACAACTACCTGAATGAGTGCATAGACCAAGTGGTTATGAAGGCTGATCAGCACCGATAGCGACGGTTGTAAGGAAGTAGTGGGAGAGCCAATATGCTAGGTGTACTCGATCAGTTTCCATAGTGTCTCCTGCTTATTATGCTCATTTTATAGTTTTTCGGGCTCGTTATTATATAAAAGGTGAAACAACTAGGATTGAGTTATTGAATGAAATGCAATGTCAGGAGTTGGAGATTGATGGGTTCCTCTCAATCTTCAGTGCAAATGCTGAACGAGTTCATTTTAGAGAAATTGTGGCTGTTGTTCGACCTGACAGTCTTTTGTTTCTCCGAAGAGCTTGCTTCAAAAGGACATTGTTAAAAAAATTTCAGAGATACGAAGGAAATGATTTCGATAGAGCCTCTCTTAGAATGACCCTCAAAGAGTTGTAAGTGTTGAAGTTGGTACTTGGAGTGCCAATCAGAATTGTACATTTTATTATTTATTAATAAAATAAATATGTTTTTATTTCATACCTTATTAATAGTATCGTCATTATGCGTATTAGATTGATGTATAGATATGATAAGTACGACATTAGAATAGTCTTGTAGTAATACTGGACACTAGGTGGTCCGACATTGGGATAAGTATTACTATTATAAACTATTCTTAAAATAAATATTCATAGTCGTTAGTTTTGGAATACGATCGAATTCCTATAACCTAGAAGACTAGCACATGTCGTATATTAGAATTGGAGTTCCAATGGTTTAACCCGATGTACCATGAGTTTTGGAAACTCATATAGACTTGTGGGTATTGGTTGGACCGAATACTGAATGACTCACAAGTGATTCCTAATAATTGGAATTACACACCATCGTCAATAGGAATCTACTCGAGTCGAGTAGCATATGTAATCCTTTGACTATAAGATATCATTGATTTTATATGAGATCATCCACACTTTGATACCATGTATGTTAGAAACCTTTCATGGTCTGGCCTCTAGATGTTCGTTGGGTGTGGACTGATGCACTCAGTAATCAAGTGCAAAGCAAGATAGGATCTGTTGGCCCTTATGTGTACCATAAGGGGTTTAGGTATCCATGTGAGTAAAGTCACGATTCTTAAACCTTTGGTCAAAGTCGATCACCTAGGGTGGATCGCATCAGTTATGAAGAATCGTGGACTTATCGACATGATATGTGCACCTCGAAAACATGACAGTGTATTCTATATTTCCTAAACACAACTCGGATAGCCTACGACAGAATGATTATTAAACATATGTGATGACTTCGACTTGTATAGTTCAGAAAGGTCATTCGTGTTCTTCGCGAATTCGGAGGTGGCCGAATTGCATACATATTAGCTAGGCTTATATGAAGAACGTGTTTGAACTTAGAGAGTCCCAATATAAAATGTACTCGTTGAGCACTTGGGTAGCCGAATAATTTTGATAAAATATAATATTCGATATTATAATTATCAACTAAGATAATCAAGTGTTATTGGATAACATTGATTATTTACTTTGACTTAATTGAATTAATTGGATTAATTCAATAATTAAACAAGGGCTTAATTGTAAAATCATAATTATCTCTACCATTTGAGGATATTCTGGTAATTGTAAGTATGTAATAATATGTGATTTTGGCTTGATTTAATTGGATTAAATCAAAGTGTCAAATATTTAACTAATCCATTTCATAATCATTAGCTTGATTTAATTGGATTAAATTAAATTGGGAGACAATGGAGATTAGTCACGCCTAATTATACATATTTGGACAAATTGGATTAAACCCACATAAAAATTGATTAC
>SKCR01001780.1:0-27951 GCA_019454045.1 Zanthoxylum bungeanum | reverse complement strand
AAGGTGAAAATTTACAACTCATGAATTAGAATCTTTTCACAAGAGAAAGAGTTACAAACAGAGATAATATTAAATATCAAACACACCTTCAAATATGTTGAATTCCTCATCTATTTGAAGAAGCTTAAGGCACTACGAGCACGCCAGCCTTCTTCTTTTGCTTTTCGATAATAAATATCCTGCAAAAGCAACATGCCTATCAATACAAGTTTCAAAACGGAAAAAACCCATAAAGGTAGAATGAAAATTCCAACAGAAAGAAAACATGTAAATCCCAACAGAAGGAAAACATACCCTCTTATCCCTCGAAGCTTTGCCCATGTTTTAAGCTCCTGCTATAAACCAAAGATCCTGATGCCAGAATCAATTCCAAAATCATAAAAGGCTAAGAAAAATTAGGCAATAAATCAATCACGAATAAACTCTTCCTACATATAGATTGTAGTTTCAGCAAAATACAATGCAAAAACAGCAAAAACTTTGTAATTAACTGAGGACGGTTGAAAATAACTCTTGGCTAACTGATTAATAAACCAACTTCTTTTTTGAGTCTTTTCTTCGAACAGGTAATGTGCACTACTAATAGCTTCAGTACACCCCTAGGAAGCTATGATACAGAGTAAGAGAAGCTAATGGTGAATCAAAACAGACATGGGCGGGCTAGATATACAATAAATGTTACGAAAATGTTAACAAATAATGCAATGATATTAGAAATTAACTTCTTTTACATGGGAACACGTTAAGAGACGAGCAGTTGGGTTAAGAATGTCTCCAAGATTTCAACTTGCCTTCTGATGGATTCTACTAACAGTCTTTGTCTTCCTTTCTTCCGAAGAAGTCGCTGACTCGGGCAACTGATAGAGAAAAGCCTGTGTTTGCGTTTGTGTTAGTGAGGGTTTTTGATTTGTTCGTTTGTTTTTCTTTTCTTTTCCAAGTACTAGAAATTTTTATATTTTGTTAACGATATAATTTTATAAAGCTGTCTCAAACTCTCACGTGTCATGCCTAATTTATTTAGAGCTTAGTTACTGCAAGTAATCTTATTTTTCTCAATTGATTTAAGCCTTCCATCAAGAATTAAAAATAAAATTACTTGGATATAAGCTCTAAAGCCCACAGGCCATTCGGCCCAATCCAGATGCGATATATCATTTTATTTGATATAAACTCACAAATCCAACTTGACA
This sequence comes from Zanthoxylum bungeanum, assembly GCA_019454045.1. NCBI lineage: Eukaryota > Viridiplantae > Streptophyta > Magnoliopsida > Sapindales > Rutaceae > Zanthoxylum > Zanthoxylum bungeanum. The sequence continues at coordinate 26,761 of SKCR01001780.1, read as the reverse complement.
ACCCTTTTTCTTTAAAAAAAACGAGCATCAATTGCCAACTACAAAGCCCTTGTATGGTCTGTGCCTGTGGCAGTAGTTGTCTCTCTTCATTTCCCCTCTCCTCTCCTCCTTATTCTTCTCACTTCACCTCTTTATTTCTTTTACTTTCTCTTCCTGTCATATGTTGTTTTGAATTTCTTTTATGTTATTGTACTTCTGATTATGAATTTATATTTACCAAAACTGAATCGAGGTAAGAAAATTAGACCGATCACATAATTCATCTTGTACCCAAATAATTTTAATTGTGAGTCGTTTGAAGTGGAAAGATTAGATTAGTCTCATAATTCATCTTATACTTGGGTAGTTTTAAGTGTATCTATTTCACTGTGAATTACATGGAACACAATGTATAAATTATTTCATGTCATTAAGTTTTATTCTATCTGAACCTGAGTGAGTATCAAATATTTTTAGGTAGTTTTTTGAGCTAAATCTTTAGCCTTGTAATTACAGCGTTGCGACCATATATAATTCAATCTTCTGAACTCAATGCAATGATGTTTCCAAAAAAATCACAAAAGTGTAACTTAAAATCTTGTCTCACTGTTATAAGATTTGGATCCCACAAACAAATGCAATGGAGCATAAGCCACTAACAAATGCAAGTCACAGAATCTATGGAAAAATTGCAAATTTGTAATTTAGACATCGCGTGCGAATATCATAGTAATATCGAGTTCTGGGCAAAGTATTTGCCATCGACCCAAATAAAGGCTTCTTTCTTTTTAACTCAAAAATGAATTAATGGAAGCAGCCAAATTGTCGGCATTCATATCATATATCCAAAAGATACAAAAGGTTCTAAAGTACAGCAACGAAGAGAACATCCTGGAAGCTAATAATATATAATCTAGCATAATTTGAAATGCCAAGAAAAAAGTAATCCACCAGCATCAAATTAAAATTGAAGGTAAAAAAAACGAGGGTAACAGATCTCAAGTTCGGAGCACAGGGATCTCTTACGATGGTAAGAAGAACACAATTCTCATCAACAAGACCCCTCACATGCAACATACAAACCCCTCCCCCCACCACACCTCTTCCATTTTCAAATGCTAGAGTTCTGTAATGGCCGAAACTCCAAAGCTGAACAAACTTGATTCTAACTTCCAGTTGTAGTTGGAACAGTTGCTGGCTTTGCATCCTCATTCTTTTCATGTTCTTTGTTCAAAATCTGGAAACAAAATTTGCAGATCAGAAAATCATCTTTGATGACGCTATTATCAGAATAATCATCCATGCGAAAGAAAACTCTTACCTTGTTATTGATCAAGTTGTGCAGTGCAATAACACTCCGGATGAGGGACGAAAGATATAAAACCAACATCATATCATTCGTTTTTACTGCACAGAAAGGAAAACAAAAAAAAAAAATTAGATCAATTATCTAAGAACAACAGATTGGCTAGTTTTAATTGCAAGGAACCAAGATTTGTGACAACTTTTGGATTCTATTACCTGAGAAAGCCTTGATTAATTCAGCCACATTTAGGTTTGGTAACAGGTTAAACACATCCTGCAATTTAACAAATAAGAAAACAAGCGATTCATATATAAGTACCAAAGAATCATGCAAAAAATAATAATAATAAATAAAAAAGCAAAATAGAGATATAACAAGAGACAAATGCATAAATAAGGACAAATGTACCTGTAAATGGTAAAGTATCTCATGATTCAGTGGAAGCTTCTCATCAATAACTAGATCAAGGTAACCACGGATTTCCCGCAAACGTGCATCCAAACCCTTTAGAGCTGTAAGTTTTCCAGTGACCTGTACAAGACAAAAGATAACTATAATCCTTCATTTCTTCAGATGTACTTCTAACAACCATAAAGATGCAAATTTTGAAATTGATAAAAAAGAGAGGGCCTCGACTCAACATCAAGTGCATTAAACAAAACGAAAATATTGAAAAAAAAATAAGATTTTAATAACCTCATTTGCAAGAGTACTGATGGTGGTATCTTTCACATCCCTTAGCAAGTGCTCCACTCCTGTCGACAAGAGATATGAGCAGAAAATTAAATGATAAATAAAAAACAATTAAATTAAATATTGTTCTATGGCAAAACATAGGATTAATTTTCATCTAATGGCATACCGATTTCCTCGACTTCATGAGCAGCAATTTCTGATGGCACGTGTACAAAGACCTTTTGGCTTTTCTGAGTAGCATTCTATAAGACAACAAAAAGAGTTTAATATTAAAATTGGAGCAACAAAAAATTGAGTAACTGGTTCACAAAAAAAATAAAATAAAGAATAGTTAACTTTCGGAGTCTTATCATTTTCTTCTTAACATCATAAAAACCAACCTCAACAGCAAATGGGGCATATTCAATCTCTGATGTCTCTATTCATTCATTAACAGCAACCAGGAAAAACGAAAACGAAACAAGCCAGAATATTCTTCTTACCTCTTTAACCTCCTCAACATCATAGTACGCCTTGGTGGGTATTCCAAGCTCCTTTGGTTGTACATCAATAATGACCAATACAGGATTTGGGACATAGCTACAACACCAAATACAGCAAGAAAAAACCTGAGCCTCTACATCAAAATTGAATATACACACACACACAAAAAGACAATTAATCTCACTTGTGGAATAATTGATGAATGTCTAGATCATTCTCTCGTAGCTTGGGTCCTGTACTATACCAACCTACGACATGCTCCTTGGCTGAAACAATTATAATAAATTTATAAACAGAAAGAAGAAGCGATTTCTGACAACAATTTGATGCAAAACTATAGAAGTTATTACCATTGATTCTTTTGAACATTGAAAACATTGATTCATGGTAGTTGTGGTCGAGAAACCATATGCCTGGGTCCTTGTCATCTTCTTCGAAAGGAACTGAAATTACCATATTCCACCATTTAGATACAACAATAAACATTAATTGCAAAGCATAATGAAATGAAACAACCACAGTTGCCATCTTTTCTGGATAAGTGAAAGTTAAATATCATAAATACTAATAAAGGAGCAGACCTACCATACATGTTTTACAATGATGCAAATAGAAAATACAAAGATAACAGAAATATAAATCTGTGCATTATTGCGTGTCCCAAGTGGAAAAGGCAACAATGCTGCTCCACAAGGCAATGAAATATGAGATCCCCCATTGATGGAGCAGATCCCGTAAGGGGGAATCATCATGCATTTGCTTAATAATAGGTTTCTTTGCCCTTGTCTAATAATAGGTTTCTTTGCAAAAGCTCTCTTTCTTACCATATTTCTAGTATGAATTTAATAGTACAAAAGCATAATGTAAGGCTATAGCCAAACTAAAACATAATAAAATGCTAAAATCAAATACAAAGCAGTAGCCAATAAGTTCTCAGATACACATGACAAGCTTTATAAGTATAAGAGTATTCCTAACAACCTAAGAATATGTTTAGTTATTTACATCAACGTACCAATACACCAAACCACCAATATGCATACAATTAACTGATTCAAATCCGTCAACGATCAGCCACATTAATGCTTGATTGAATATTATTCAGCATCACAAACCCTAATCTCAACTATTCTTGTCGAAGAAACCCTAAATTAAAGTTTCATCTAATTGACAACGTTTTCTGCACAATTAAACCCTAAAAGCATCAGATCTAGGCATAAATTTGAAAAGGAGACGCTAAGATTTAAAAAAAGAAAAAAGAAAAACAGACCTGCGTAGCTGTTGGAGACATCGACGGTGCCTTTGAAAGAGCTACCGAGAAGGACGCCGACGACGCGCTTGCGCGTGTCTTTGGCGACGCGGTTGTAATTATCGACGATGCTTAGTAAAACGAGCGGGTGAACTATGACCTTCTCTATGGGTCTCGCTGATATTTGCTGCGTCTTTATCACGTCCATCTTCTAATCTCCCTTCGTTTCTGTGCTGGACAAAACCCTTGTTACTTCTGCTTCTTCTCACTTGATTTTTACTTTTACAAGCCTTCCTTGCGCATGCCACGCGCGCCGATATTCCGAGATAAAAGTATTTATCTTTAGAGTCCTTGTCATTTGATGAAAAAAATTTAAAAGCCCAAGGAGCTTAAAGAAATACACCTAAGTCCTTCCTCATTAGAGAATAGAGATGAGGATCGGTCAGAATGGACCAATCCCCGCCTATCCTGATTCTGGATTAGGGAAAAAAAATTCATAACCGTTTTTTAAATTACGGTGAAAATTTATTTTGAATCCCTAACTGAATTATTTGGGATTTTTATTTATCGTGATTGAAGATATTTTAGGTAAAAAATTAGGATTTGGTATGAAAAATTATCCAAAATCCCAACCTAATGTATTATTCGAAACGAAAAATTATTATGAATCTCATACTAAATAATACATATCCTGAATCCCCATTAAAATTGAGTTTTTTTTACTTCTGATTCCCTATTCAAGTATATTTCTTATTCTATTCATGATAACCGGTGTTATGAAATTTTGATTAATATTGAAAAAAATAATTACAGTATATTTTTTTTTAATATTTTGATGGTGAGAAAAAATTATAATTTGTAGTTTTTGTAAAACTTAGTTTTTGAAGGAAACCACGATTATCGTAATTTCTCATCATTAACTAAACATTTAAAAAATATATTTTGACTCAAACATAATTTTGTAATCTCAACACATATCAAATTACAATATCAAACAGACCCTTAATAAATTACTTTTTTATTAGGCAAAAATGCAAAACTGACCCTCTAACTTTCACGTTTTGTCAATTCAGTCATCTAACTTTCAGTTTTTGTCAATTCAAGGCTCCGTTACAAATTCGTTATTGTTGCCGGTACAAATTAGTTATGCGCCCTAGCATAACTATTTGTAACGGCAACAGTACGAATTCGTAACACTTGCCGTTACAAACCGAACCAAACCGACAACAGTGACAAATTCGTAACAGAGCCTTGAATTCAAAATTGGTTCAGTTTGCGTTTCGGTTCGGTTCGGTCGATTTTTTCCCCACTCAATAAGCCCAATTTTGACTGATATGTCAGTTCCAATTTTGAAATACTTTTACCTAAATTTCTAACATAATGCAGGTTAAAAATTGTCATAAATTCAGTTTTTTTTTTTTTTTTTATAAATAATTTTCGGAGTGGACCGAGCAAAATTTTTTTACTTAATAATTATGCTAGGGCGCATAACTAATTTATAACGGCAACCGTTACGATTTTCCATTACAAATAGTTATGCTAGGGCGCATAACTAATTTGTAACGGCAACAGTAACGAATTTATAACGGAGCCTTGAATTGACAAAAATTAAAAGTTAGAGGACTGATTTGACAAAACTGAAAGTTAGAGAACTGAATGAAAAAACGTGAAAAATAGAAGGTCAATTTTACATTTTTACCTTTTTATTATTATCTTCAAAGATGTGATCAACTCAATTTCAAATAACTCAAAATTCCAAAAAAAAAATTAAAGATTTTTGTTCATCTTTAATCAAACGTATAAATAGAAATTTTTATTAAATGAAGGGAAAAGAGAATCTAATGTGAATGTGAATATTGTGAACAATGAGAAAAAGAAATTTGCTTCCCCCGGTGTCCCCTCTCCCAAAATTACAAAAATCTCTCTTTCTTGTAAAAATAATATCCTTTACCCCAAATCAGTATATATTAATATATATAATACTCCTTGCCCTAAATCAATTTATAGTTTTTTACTCTTTATATATCTATTCTTTTTTATTTATTTAATAAATATTATAAATTTCTTATTTATTGTTATTTATTTTGTGTTCATTTATTCATTTAATTTTTTTGATTCTTTATTAATTTATTTAACACTTCTTATATATAATAGATATTTTTATTTTTTAATAGTCTATTTGTTTAATAAATATCATATTTTTTGTGCATATTTTTTATTTATTTTGAAGGTAGATAAATTTATTTTATTAAAAGTCGTGTTGATTCTGATTATGAATTTATTTTTGCTTTACTAAAAGTTGTTTGTCTTATTTACTTTCGTAAATCAGTATTCATATCTACTTTTACTTTATTAAAAGAATTTACTTTGTTAAAAGTCGTGTTGATTTTGATTCTGATTAAGTGTAACTTTTTATATTATTAAGTGTAATTTTTTTTATATTATTACTTGTACTCTTCTTTTAAAATATATTTTTCTAATATAAATGAGAATATTTTTATTATACATAAGTAGTGTTAAATAAATTAAAAAAGAATCACAAAAATTAAATAAAAAATGAACACAAAAAAATAACAATAAATACGAAATTTGTAATATTTATTAAACAAATTAAAAATAATAGATATATAAAGAGTAAAAAAAAATATAAATTTAACAAAAAAAAAAATTATAAAATAATATATTTAATTAATATAATAACAAATACATGTAAATACTTGTAAGTGACAAATTCTAAGAAGACGGGTAATTTTATAATTGCATATTGGGACAAGGGGGAATCTACAGGGGGGAAAAAGCACTGCCTGGAGAAAAATAACATAGCAGAGATATCAAAAATGAAAATTGAAGTGAAGTTTTATTCACACATCATTGTGAATAAAATGAGAAAAAGAAGCAAATGCTAGTGTGGGTATTAGGTGTGAACGTCTATATATTCATGAACCGCTGATTGTGATTTTTTAGTGATTATTCAAACGCTATGAAAAACTCGTAAAATTTATTAAAACACAATAATTGAGTCTTAAAACTTAAAATAAAAGGTTAAAAGAGAGAATGGCCCAAATGTGAATTCGAAATATTGCAATTGTTAACTGATGGAAAAGACCAAATCACAACAAAATTGATTAAAGACCATAAAACAGATAGGATACGAAGTATTTAGAGAAAAAGGACCAAAAATATAATTAATAATTACATTATCATATGAAAAAGTAATTAAAAATATGCTAAACTTGCACAAAACACATGACTCATGCTAGTGTGTGTATATTAGATGTGAATGTTTATATATTCATGAACCGTTAATTGTGATTTTTTTTTAGTGATTATTCAAACGTTATGATGAACTCGTAATTTTTTTTTTTTTGAAAAAATAATGAATGAAAGGAGAGAAAGACACAAATATGAATTCAAATGTTTTTTTGTGAACCCATGGAAAATACCAAACCACAAGATTAAAGGCCATACAACTGAAATTACCTAGAAGCACACTCAATAACAATCTTTATATACCCAAGAGCAGGTTGAATTGGGTAATGACCAAATTATGCATAATTAAAAATTTTGTCGATTTTATACTATTTAGTTAGTAGTTTTACCGGTTAAGCTTAGAAATCAATTTTCCCAAATTAATGAATTCAACAATTAATTCTCAATTGTAAGTTTCTAAACAATATGCATATATAAAATAAAACTTACAATAATTAAAATGAGTAAGAGTTAGATAAATTGACACCGTAGTGTATAGTGGTTCGGTCAACTCTTTGCCTACGTCCACTCTGTAGGGGTTTTAGGGGCTAAATCCGGTAACGCAGCGGAAGCGGTGGAAAATCAAATTTTCCGATTTCAAAACTTTTTCTCGGATTAATTAAATAAACATATTTATTTAATTATCCAATAATCAAATTATGAAATAAAATTCAAATTAATCATATTTAAGTGAATTTACCGAATTACCCTTACACTTGGGATTTAGTCCATTTTAGTCCGAAATTGATCAAATCAATTTTGAATGATTCTAAATCATTTCTAAGATGAACTTAGCATGTTCAAAACATCAAAACACCAAAAGCAACATAAATCCCCAAATTTGGACTCATGGCCGAATGCCCCTCCAAGGTGCATAATTGTGCACTTTGTGATTTCATGCATCAAAACACATCAAGATGCAATCCAATGAACATGAAACTTTATATGCATCATATGCACACACAAATACGCAACATATATGAAAAGCCCCAAATTTGAAATTGGTCATGAACCCTAATTTTTCAATTTCATCAAATTGGACAAATTAGACCAAATTGGTTAAATCCAATACTTCAATCATCTTTCTTCCATCCAATCAAACTCTCAACACAATGAAACAACTCAAGATCAAATCTAGGTCATTTAAGAGTGGGTCAACAACTCTAGATTAGCAACAAGATTTCCAAAACCATAAAAGAACACTTATTACTACAATAGCCATAAGCTTCCTTCATCATACATGCTCTACACTTTCATCAAAACTTCCATCATCAAAAACACAAGGAATAAAGAAAGAAATAACCTAAGAACATCATATGTTAAAGCCTAGATCCTAAGGAACATTTTCCTTTCTAATAGTAAGTTGGAAAAACTTACTAAAAATCAAGCTTTCTTTGGTTTCTTCTTTCTTTCTCACAAGCTTCCTTTGTTTTCCATTAATGGAGTTTTCTTTTAAAGTGTATTAGGTTATGAATAAATGAAATGAAAAACAATATATACTTGCACCAATTCCACCTTGGCCGAATTTCACTAAAGGAAATGCAAGTCTTGTAATTTCAATTTCATTTCACTTTACATTTGATCAACTTGGTTAAATATCTAAAAACAACTTTAAAGACATTTAATTAAGTCAACAAATGCAACTAAGAAAAATATAACTCTTATATTTTAAGTGTATGGCCGAATTTAGCAAGAAATAAAGAGAAAGATATTTTCATTTTTCAAACAATTTTGAACAAATATCTTAAGAAGTCAAAATCAATTTGACAATCTTTTTCTTTAATGTAAAGTCAAACATTACACTTATAATCATTTCCTAACTTTATCATTTGGTGATATATTTATATTTAATTATATTAATCATTTAACAATTAAATAATTAAATAATTAATTAAATACAAATATATCAAATATATGTATTATATTTACATTAAATATCTCAAATACATATATTGATGATATATGTCAAATACCTTTATTTGACTATTTATTAATGTGTATTTAATAATATCATATATTAAATACAAATACACATTAATTAGGAAATGACGGTTCGACCCGTTCGCATGTATTTTTCGTTTAACGTTTAAACGATTTATAAATAATCATCATTATTCGTAAATGTTGCTCTAGTGCTCTACGAGTATGTTTCATTATTGAGACTCTCTAGATTCAGGTATATCCGTCACAGAATCTAATTTCGTGTGCATAATCTATCCACCCGTAGATTATGACGATCACAGATAATCTAGCTGAATCATACAGGTCGAGGTCATTGCATACGTATAATCCCTCTGTCACAGGTATCCAGATAATCCCAGAGATATAGATGTAAACGTCAAATCTCTATAGGTATTATCTCATCGACGTATCAATTAACAATCTTTAAATAACACTCGGAACTTACTTCCGAAGTATAATGTGGCCACAGATTTAACAGACTGCTAATTATATATGGACTACCTATGCTCTGTACACAGAACTGACAGATCCTATCTTGACACACACAGGATATCCTGAGGATCGGTCCACACCCAACGAACAGGCGGAGGTCTGATCTAAATAGATCGGTGACGTGACTGTCATCTAAGTGTGGAGGATGTCTCATACATCCACAGTGGTATCTCAAGTCGAAGGACCATTATGCTACTCAACCCGAGAAGATTCTTATTGACGTTGGTGTACCATCCATTAAGAATCTTCGGTGAGCCGTTAAGTGTTTATATACTATAAACACCTACACGTCTATACGAGTATCCCCAGATTCATGGTTCATTGGGATAAACCATCGGACCAAGTCTCGATATACGACATGTACTGGTCTCAACGGATTTGACTAACCGACCCGTGCTAGCAAATCTTGACCAGGAACTATGTTTGATAATATACATATAGCAGTGACACTTCCCAATGTCAATTACAAACTAACTTTGTAACTGTGTACTGCATTATATATTATCGGGCCTTTGTCTAATATATACATATCACTAAACCATATTTAGTTTCAATCTAATCGTAATCAGATCGAATACGTATATAAAAACAAGAGGTGCAACCATAAATAAGTAATATTATGGAATAAGGGGATGTTCGTATTCATGAGTCAGACATAAATACGGTCCGGATTGGCGCTCTGAGCACCAACCCCAACACACTCCCCCAAGCCACACTTAAAGCTTTACATCATGTCAATGTGATCGCACACATTACACCGAGATTTTTAGGTGGCTCACTCACAAACCAAGAATTTCTAGTGGTCCACCCAAACCAAGAGTTTTCCTAAGTTCACCTCAAACTTTTTGTTGGAGCGGATGTGGAACCCCTGGGGTAAGATCGATGTCCCGCTATAGCGGAAGTGGGTCTAACCCCTGGATATATAGCATTGGTATGTATTAAAATATTTTATGTAAAACTACATTCTGTTTTGAGTCCGTATGACAAAATGAGGACCAAAACAGAGTCCGGAAACTCTGGAACGGAGAAAGTGAAGTTTCAGTGTTCATCAGCCCTCTATGCGCGTGACGCGGAGGCTTGGGCATCGCGACGTCCCAAACTGCGAGAGCTGAACGTCTTAGTGTCACGATGCAGAAGGGTGGGAGTCGCGACGCTCCTAGGTCTGATGTTCGGTGTTGCGACGCTGGAAGGTCAAAGTCGCGACATTGACTTGTGTAAAATAATGTCAGAGATCATTTTCACATTCAAACCAATTCTAAACACTTTCAATTTTTTCCTAATACTTCAATACACCTAAAATATAATTTTAACATCAAAACCACCGTTAACACATGTTATACAACTAACATACATGTATTTTAAATACATATATGTATTTATTGGAATCAAAACACAACCCAAAATAGAATCTCATAATGAAATGACTCATGAACAATTCTAGGTCACTCAAATGTGGTCAAATGATTATAGAATGGTAGTCATAGCTCTAAGCTTTAATCTAGAGTTCCAAACTCTTATTAATTGTCATATGTCCAACTTGAACATATTTGACCCAATTACAAGCATATTGTGTCTTTATACTTCTAAAGCATCTATACACAATTCATTAACCTAATTTAAACTTTAAGCTATGTTATTATGCATCCAATACATAATTCATTACTATATGTTTCATTAATGATAATTCACTAATGAAGAGCATAGCTTAAGAGAATATCAAACTTACCTAGCAAGCTTGATACAAAGATCCAATCTCCATCTCCATGTTGAAATGGTTGGAGAACTTCCAAGGTTTAGCAAGCTTGACTCCAAGATCCAATCTTGATTGCAATGCTAGCAAGATTCACTCCAAGATCCAATCTTGATTTCTCCTTGTTGAAATATTATAGAGATCTTCTAAAACTTCTCTAAACATCTATATAACTTAAGCTAATTTATCTAACACTTATTTGTTTTAGCTTTCGTAAGCTTGATTAAAATATTTGCTCAAGCTTGCTATTTATAGTAAAAAATATGTAATTTTTTAATTAATAAATTAAAAGTTTTAATCAACTTTTATGTGGGCTTAATATAATTTGTCCAAATATGTATAATTAGGTGTGACTAATCACATTTGTCTACCACTTTGATTTAATCTAATTAAATCAGGACAAACTATAATTAATGGATTAGGACATGCTTATTACTTTAATTTAATCCAATTAATTCAAGTCAAATACACATATAATTACATATTTGCAATTATCAAAATATACTCAAATGGTAGAGATATTTATGAAATTACGACAAAACCCTTGTGTAATTTTGGATTAATCCAATTAATCCAATAACACTTAATTATCTTAGTTGATAATTATAATATCGAATATTATTTTTTATCAAAAATTATCGGCCACCCAAGTGCTCAACGAATACACTTCATATTGTGGGACTCTCTACGTCCGGACACGTTCGTCATATAAGCCTAGCTAATATGTACGCAATTCGGCCACCTCCGAATTCGCGAAGAACACGAACGACCTTTCTGAACTATACAAGTCGAGGTCATCACATATGTTTATCAATCCATCTGTCGTAAGCTATCTGAGTTGTGCTTAGGAAACATAGAATACACCATCAAGTTTCAGAGGCGCACATTTCATGTCGACGTGTCCACGATTCTTTACAACTTGTGTGATCTACCTTAGGTGATCGACTTTGGCCAACGTCTTAATAATCGTGACTTACTCACATGGATACTTAAACCCCTTATGGTATACATACGGGTCAACATATCTTATCTTGATAAGCACTTTATTAACGAGTGCATCGATCCACACTCAACGAACATTTAGAGGCCAAACCATGAAATGTTTCTAACATACATGACATCAAAGTGTGGAGGATCTCACACAAAATCAATGATATCCTATCGTCAAAAGGATCACATATGCTACTCGATTCGATGAGATTCCTATTGACGGTGGTGTGTACTTCCAACTATTAGGAATAATATGTGAGTCATTCAGTATTCGATCCAACGAATACCCACACGTCTATACGAGCTTCCAAAGCTAATGATACATCGGGTTAAATCATTGGAACTCCAATTCCAATATACGACATGTGGTAGTCTTCTAGGTTATAGAAATTCGACCGTATTCCAAAACCAACGACTAGGAATATTTACTTTAAGAATAGTTTATAATAGTAATATTATCTCAATGTCGGACCACATAATATCCAATATTACTACATGACTATTCTAAGGTCGGTGTCATTCTTAGCATATTTGTACATCAATCTAATAGACTGATATGCATAATGACATTACCATTAATAGAGTATGAAATGAAAAAGTAGTTATTTTATTAATAAATAATAAATGTACAATATATTATTCAGATTGACGTTCCAAGCACCAACTCTAACACCTTTACATAAGAGTGTTATCACCTCGGTTCACTCTTTTTAACCTTTACACAAATCCACCAATTTGAGTATACTCACTCAACAATAGATTTCACAATATAAGAGTTTGATAAAGAAAGTTTACAACTTATGGATACACACACAAAAGATAATGAAGATTTAGTTGTAAGTGTATATCCAAATATTTCCAAACTCACTAAATGATATGAATGTGTAGTATGTGAGCTTTGATTATAAAGAGATTGTATGAATAAAAATATTTTTTCTCTCTTTATTTTTGCTTTCAAAGAAATGTTAGAAGGTGCCAAAAACTTAACAAAAATGAAATTGAGATTCAATATATAATGAAGGTGAAAACTGTCTCAACTCTCTGTTTTGAAACCGATATGCCAGTCTATAATGGCTGATATGTCGTTCCTTCAATTCAAACGGCTATAAAAATTATTATTGAGACTGGTAAGAGCCTTATTGGATTGGTATGCTATTCAGTGTTTGCGGTGCGTGCTCTAAAGCGTTTGGACGAAATTATCCATAGACTTCACGTTCGAGTGACGTTTTTAATTTGCGTTCGAAAAGTGTCCAGAAACTCTTCGTTTGAGTCGCATTCGAACGATCATCGTTATACCGGTATATGGTGACTGATGTTCAAGTTCCAGAGACCGGTATGATGGTTATATTTGCATAAATACATGTTTTGAAGGTTAAAAAATATTATGCTCATGACCCTAAATGCTCTAGATGAAAATGTATGAATCCTATAAACTTTGGAACATTTAGATATTGATTCACTTATATTGAAAACCCTAAACTATAAGACTGCACTATATATCTTCTTTGAGCTTCATCTTCACATTCATATGCTTCAATATCTTTTTATAATGCTCGTGAATGCACGTTGAAATGTCATGCGTTGCATCATCAAAATCACGCGCTAACAATCTCTCCATTTTGATGATGACAACCTTTAAAACTTGTGAGCTTTAGAGAATGCCAAATATATTGATGATTATTGTTCTCCCTCAATATTAAATATCAACATGTGATTGTCTTTCAATATAACTCTAGTGCAGATATGCTCCCTCAATATAATTTTTGGTACTCATTTGTTGAACAAATAATGTATCCGGCTGATACCATCTCCATTCTCCAATAATCAGTGCTTGAGAAAATAAAACTACATTCTTCAATTACACAGATCACAAAAATTGATGAATATGAATGAGATTACAAATTCTTATTAAAATGCCCAAATGATCATAAAACGAAAACAGCCCCAGAAAGAGAGGAACTCTCCCACACTTGAATGCCCTCCACATTTTCTCTACTAACAAACAATCTATTACCCCCGGCTTCGATTCTACTAATTACACCCCTATCTGAATCCTCAACTTTATCCACATAATTTCTTCTAAACAAACCCTCACTGCTTCCGTTTCTCGTGTCTGCAACTCGAGACCAGACTTCTAAGCTCCCCCCTCTCCCCACAAACACTTGATTTTTATAACAATTTATTACCTTATTTTCCCCAGTATCATTACTACTTCTGATGCTGCTGGGATTCTTATCTTCCATATATACCCACGGATCTTCACCTAAATTGCGTATGTCTGCCATCCCTAAATCCCCCGACTTTGAACAGATTTTAAACAAACTCAACGTGTCTACGTCCACGTCCACGTCAGCGAACGAGTCTCCGAACCTAGTGCTTCTGCCCGACCCTGGCTCGATTGTCTCCCAAACCACTTGTCCCGATCGCGGGTCCCACATTCGAACATATCCAGAATAACCGAACGCACCGCACGCCACGGCGCTCCCGAGGACTACGCCGGTGGCTGGGATCCATGTTAGTTTACCGACCGCCATGTTTTTTGTTGAGCCGCCGGATTGTCTCCCGAGCTCCGATGAGATTTGGAGAGTTGAGTTTGTCGATCTGGAGGATGCAATTCTCTTTGTGCGGACAGATGAACGAGGAGAAGACTGTATTCGGCGAGTCTGCGATGGCGGTGACGCTAGCTTTGTAGATTCGAGGATCGCCTGGATCCGCCCAATGAGTTGACGACAGGTGGCGACCACTGGAGAGGTCGTAGAAGTGAATACCTGAGGAGGAGTCGGAACCGACGGCGGCGACCTCTGGCCAAGCGCAGCGGATCGAGGTGATGTCATCGAGATGCGTACGGATGGTGGCCGAGTGCGAGAGGTTATAATCGTAGACGGATATCTGGCCGCCGTGTGCGATCCAAAGAGATCCGTCATCGGAAGACGCGGTGAAAGCCGAGGGTAGTGCGTCGGCTGCGGGACAAACTGTGGAGACGATTGAAGCGTCGATGCCTTGGAGCGGTGGCGGAGACATCGCCGATTTTAGCTGCGACTCGATGCCATAGTAGAGAGCTTCATCGGCGAGTTCTTGTTTGGAGAATCGAGAGGCAGTTGAAGGGAGGCGATTGGAGCGGAGGAGAGAGAGGAGAACCGAGAAGACGTCCGGGTCACGGTCAATGAAAATCGGGTTAGGTTCGTCGCTTTGGCGGTTCGAGAGAGCGTATAAGAGCGAATCTGGACCGGCCGATTGGATGGTTGATAGGGTTGTTTCGAAGAGCTTGCCGCCTACGTTGAGCTTAATTCGGTCGCCGTGGGACTCAGGGGTAGTATAGGAATTTAGGTTGTCCATTGGTGGGAGAGGCGGCGTTCATAAATGGATGGATGATAAACAAGTTTTAAGATAGCGAGTTCAACGGGAGAGAGGTGAGAGGAAGGTTTTTAGTTAATTGACGGTAATACCCTTCTTTCTTTGGTTGCGCCGGCGAATTTGACCCCTTTTCCTGTGTTACGATTTGTTTGGAAGTGGTTAGGGCTTGGCTAAGCCTGAACCCATTTGTCACTCCTCTGTAACCAAATTTTCCAACTGAAAGGCAGAAATATTATCCATATATTTATTTTTATATATAAGCCCTGCTTTATTTTTAATTTTTTTTTAAATATACCCATTGTTTTTAAACTAGGGGTGATAATTTGTGTTATAATTTATTTTTTCGTTCGATTCGATTCGTTTATTAAAGGAATCAAATACGAATTTAAGCTTATTGATTTATTTAGGATTTATTTTATTATTTTATTTTACTAGCTATTGTTATTTTTCAATTAAGATTCGAGAAATTACAGCAAATTATTATAGAAAAATTAATATTATCGATATTTGGTGAGGTATTTTTAGTAAATATATTAATTGCATATTTCATATGTATATATTTATGAAAAATTAATGTAAATAAATTATGGTAAATTATGTTATTGAATAATATCATGACAAAACAAACAGTCATATTTGATTCGTTTAATAAACGAATCGAATACGAATCATGATATTATGATTCGTTTAATAAATGAATCGAATACGAATCCATCATATTTTGATTCGATTCATTTAGGATTCGATACAAATTTAATTCGTTGATTCGTTTTACCACCCATCATTTAAACCATGCTTTATCATGGACCTAAGCTATCAATCCATTTTAAACTATAATACCCTGCAAATTATTAGAATAAATAAGTATAAAAACTGAGGATTAGTCTAAGAGTGTTAATTAATGGTCAGTTTCAGTGAATTGTTTTAAAAATCGGACTAGTAGTTGAATCAGTTATCTAAATGGTTCAATAGTCCATAAATATGACCAGCAAAATCGACCAACGTCATAAATAATTTTAATTAAATAAAAATTATTAAAAAATATTTTTTGTTAAATTTTTTAAGGTAAAAAAAGACAAGACCGATTCACCAATTTTGACTTTTTTTTCAATCGGAACGGACTCACGAATTATGAATCGATCGTTCAGATCCTATTTTCAAAATAGTATTAATTTGAGAGTACTATTTAATTAATATTTTAAAACCTATTATCAAATAATTTGAATCTTGAGAACATATTTTTCATATGATTTTAAACAATCTCAAACCAACTTTTAATAACCCTTAGAAAAATGATTAGTTCATTACAAAGGCTCTGCAACTAACCTTGAATCCAACTTGATTATCATCAAGAAATGCATGCCAGTCGGCCTTAGTGTCTTTCAGAGGAACTCGGTCATTTGTATCTTTGATATGATTTAATGTCAATTATGTAGTTATGTGCACTTATTAATTAGTTAATTTTTAAAAATTAATAATTCAGATTGAATTTTATATGAATTAGGAATTAGGATCCCCACTATGCTAAAGTAATTGGGATTAGGTTGCTCACACCATTACAAATTACAATCAAATATGTACACCTCCAATGGCCGTTGTTTTTTTTTATATATATATATATATAGTAAGGAACAATAAGTTAGAACACTTAGTAAAATTACAGAGTAGATCCGACCAACAGTTCGGTTTGGTTTCGAACTGGAACCGAACCGAACGTTTCCCGATTCCACGCCAGATAATTCTGGTTCAGTTCCGATTCCATAAGAATGTGGAACCGGGAATCGGAACTGAACAGGACGGATTTAGTTTTATTTTTTATTTTAAAAATAATTTTAAAAAATGGAAAATTTTTTTAAAAATTTATAATTGAATATTATTACCAAATAAATATAATAAAAATTATTTGTTTATTTGAATTTTATTATATCACAACGAACTTTTATAATGGCCGAACTTGACCTGGGTAAAATCACTACAAAGGAAAAACACATCAACTAAAAACAACAACAAAACATATATTGGAACGACTACTGAAACCGAGACTGGAACGTCTGAAAACGTGACTGGAATGAACAAAGGAACCGTGACTGGCTGAGCAAGCAGCGGCTTTTATAGACTCTCTGGATTTTCGGATATTTTTCCTTTTTGGTTATTGGACTTAGCAAACTAAAGGTTTTATATTGATTTACATTCCATAACCGTAGGAATTAATTTAGCTTTAAAATCATACTTAATTCTGAAAATAATGGTTGTTGTTGTTACAGCAAATGAAAGATCATGAAAAATTTAAAGGAAATTTTAACAAAAACAAGGCTCACACGAGCCTAGCTTGATTTGGGCCACATTTGTGTACGCAGGACGTGCAAGCACACATTGGATCAAGGCCAACCAACCCCGAATCAGGATATGATTGTTTTGATATATAATAGATGAGAGATTATTTAAATTTTATTTATTTTCTATTCTCGATTGGTGCATTTTATGAGACAAATTCTCATTCACCGGGCATCATTTTGAGCGTATCAATAAACCATTCTGAAGTACTCATGAAGGATAATCTGAAATGCTCAAGACCTCATCATTTCCATAAGTGGGTCCCACTTAAAATGAAATTCAAAATAGCCAACCATGCTATTGTTTTAAGCTTATTTATCCAACATATATATTGTTAGAAATGGATTGAGTTCGGGTCACTCGTGATAGGTCATCCAGATTTCAAGTATTCGGATGACATGTCATACTCGCATTGGAGAAACGTACTAAAAATTGTACGTGCGTTTCTGAAAGAAACGACATATTGGTCCGCTTTTGTAGGACGTGTCTCCACTTAACAAAACGACATGTCGTATGCGCGACACATAAACCTACGACATATCATACGATAATTTAGTAACAAACAACATGTCGATTTCATTTCACAAAACTGCCATTAACCGTTACGGACGACATGTCTTCTAGTTAGGGACGACATGTCCATTTTAAATAAAATAGACAAACGACTTGTCGTTTGTCACAACGCGCTTACAAGTGCGTAAACTCAAGCGACTACGCGTGTTCCGTGTGAGGGCTCGTGGGAGTACGTGCTTGCGTGGGAGCGCGTGCTGGCACATGAGACATGTGTCGACAGATATTGACATGTGCCGACGTATGTTGGCTCGAGCTGACATCATTATTTAGTTACTACTAACGCAACTCTGCAACAAAATGATATTGTGGAAAGAAAAAATATATATTCTTGAAATGGTTTAGTCCATGATGACACCAACACGTTTGCCTATAATCTATTGGGGCGATGTGTGTTGTTGACTGCTGCATATATACTTATCGTTTGCCTTCAAAATATGTTACCACCATACCATATAAGTTATGGATAGGTCGTAAACCAGATCTCCAGTTTCTGAAGCCTTGGGATTGTTCGGCTTATATCTATGTATTTTCTAGGGGTGTTCACGAGTCGGGTCGAGTCGGGTTTTTTGATTTTTTTTGACCCGATCGGGTCGGGTCATTCGGGTCCTTCGACCAGCAACCCGAAATTTGAGCAGTTGACCCGCGCGGGTCGGGTCACATCGGGTCGGGTCAAAAAGTTACGGGTTGGGTCGGGTCAACATAATATGCAGTAAATATAATATGTATGTTTTTTTGATACAAATTATCACATGGCAGTAAATAGCAGAATCGGCAAAGTGTCTGATTTAACATCAACCTAATCCAGAGTTCGAGTCTCACTACAAGCATTTTATTCAAAAATAAAATTTTCAAAAAATGAG
This sequence comes from Zanthoxylum bungeanum, assembly GCA_019454045.1. Classification (NCBI taxonomy): domain Eukaryota; kingdom Viridiplantae; phylum Streptophyta; class Magnoliopsida; order Sapindales; family Rutaceae; genus Zanthoxylum; species Zanthoxylum bungeanum. The sequence goes on along the minus strand of SKCR01001780.1, from coordinate 7,484 downwards.
TAAGTTGCTGAGATTCGAACCGGAGAGCAAATGAAGACAAAGCAAAGACATTTCCATTTCAAGTACAATTATATCTTGTTAAAATCGTATCATTAAAACTATATATATTATAATTATAAAATCATTTACTTCGGATCGGGTCGGGTCATACCCGATTTTTCTGCTCAAAACCTGTGACCCGATCCGAAATATCGGGTCGGGTCGAAGTTGACTCGAAAATGAATTTTATAATTGATAAACCCGACCGGGTCGAGTCGGGTCATTGCGGGTCGAGTCGGGTCGCGGGTCAACCCGACCCTATGAACACCCCTAGTATTTTCTCACAAATATGGAAAATAAGGCCGAAGTGGAAAAAATAGTATCTTCATAAGATATATGAACAATAAAAAATGTATGTGTACATAAGTGAGCATGAAAATGGAGGTGAAAAATTGAATCACGAGATATCACGTTCTTATAAACTAATTTTCCTATGCAGAGAGAGAAATGTCAAGATTTATCTCTTTATAAAATTCAGGATCACATGAAATCCTTAATTAGTGAACACTCAGGTTTACCAAATTCAAGTGGGAGAAATTTGAGAAATGATGATGAATTAGTTTCACATTAGTCTCAAAATGATGTTGAATTAGTTTTATATGAGTTATCTGATCCGAGTGAGAGTAATGTACATGCTTTTAAAAAGGAATAACATAGATAATGAGGAATTAGTTCGCCAACCAGAATCTCAATTATGACGTAGTGTAAAGCACAACTTATAGCGAAATGGTATACACGACATGAATGATTTACCTCAATTCTCTTAATCCTGGTTATAGTAACGAGCATAGATTTAGAATTACATCAAATGGATGTAAAAACTGCTTTTCTCAATGGAGAACTCGATGAAAAAATCTACATGGTACAACCTGTAGGTTTCATAAAAGAAAATGAAAATGAGAAAGTATGTAGACTACTAAAGTCTATATATGACTTAAGCAGTCATCTAGACAATGGTATATATGATTCTACAATACAAATATACAATGATTTCATAATGATCGATGAGGATCATTGTGTATACACCAATGGAGATAAAGATAAGTTTATTGTCTTATCTTTATATTTGGATGATATACTTATAGCCAGTAATGATGAAGAGTTTGTAAAACACACCAAAAATGATTATCATCTAACTTCAAGATGAAAGATATGGGTGAAACTGCATATATACATGGAGTTTAGATATTCAGAAATTTTTCAAAGAAATCATTATATCTTTCACAAGAGTCATACATAGAGGAAATTTTTGAACGCTTTCAAATAAAGCTTGCAAACCCATTGAGACTCATTTCACGAAAATTGAAGTTTTAAGTTATAGATTATGTCCAGAGACTCCATATGAAAAGGAACAAATGAAGAGAGTTCCTTACGCAAGTGCAGTTGGAAGTTTGATATATGCAATGATGTGTACAAGACTTGACATTCGTTTCGCTGTTGGAATGGTGAGTAGATATCAATCCAATCTGGGACCAGCATATTTGAAAACAATTAAAAGAATATATCATTTCTCATTTTCCTCTAGAGCAACGTCTAGAAGATCGAATCTTCAAAATCTAGATAAGATCGTCACGTTGGGGGGCTTGACAACATCTTTTCCCTTTTTGAATGTAATATATCTACACAGATTATGGCTTCGGCCATACGAGGCAATCTTTGGGACACTAGCAAGTCCGTCCTTAAAAGCCCTAAAAATTGGGTCCTTGAAGCCTTAGATATTCCAAGCCTCAATCCTTTCCGGGATATCCAAGAGAGATACTTATTTCCAAGTAGGTGGAATATATTAAGGTATCTAAAAGGGACATTCAATTGCTTATTGTGATAGCAAGGGAATGTTCTGTGATTGCGAGGTTATATCGATGTTGATTGGAAGGAGATTTAGATGAGAGAAATCTACCTTCAGAATTATTTTCTTAATAAATAATGGAACCATATCATGGAGTAATAAGAAACAATCCTATATAACTTTATACATAATGAGGGCAGAATTTATGGTATTTTCATCTACGGTACATAATCTATATGGTTGAAAAGGTTTTTGGATCATTTGGGTACTGCAAATAATGCTCATAATCCAGTGGTAGTCAACTGTGATTGTGAAGCAGCGATAACTTATAAAAGACCCTAAATTCCACTGTAAAACCAAGCACATAGATATCAAATATAACTTTATAAAAGACATAGTTGCACGAAAAGAAGCGAACATGAAGTACATTTCTATACTAGACTTGATAACATATCTACTAACCTATCTCTTGAGATGTCTTTATTGGACACATAAAATCTCAGGGATATCGTAGATATTAATGTACTTACATCTCACGATGTATTTATTTTTCCAATAATGTTTGCTAATTATAATGTTTATTGATATTTGTGTTCAATACTTGCATGTTAAAATATTTAGTACATTATATCATTTATTGGTATGAGAAGTATGTCAGACAAATGAATGATTGACCCTCTTACACGGGCAACCACCTCTATTATTTTGTGATTAGGGGAAATACGATAAATTTTTAAACTTATTGTCTAAGTGACAATTTAGAAGAGCTCAAGCTTAGAAATTAAGAAATTTCGTCATGTTTAGAGGTCATTTTATCTGTGATATGACTTGAGGTGAATAAATTTATTTCACATTACTTGTCATAATGTCATACATGAGTTAGATATTATGGTTTTCTGAACTATCATATGTACGGTATTATTATGGCACTTACGCTACATGGGAAATGAGAGAATACTGTAGCACATGCTTTCATACCATGTGTACAATTGCGACTAATAAGGATAATACAAATAAAGATCTCAATCTTGATATTATGTGAGACCATTGAGATTATTTTAATCTTACATTGTACCATTTAGACTCTTGTCTGTGTCTCAATACTTAGATTTGATGATCGTTATCTTGGAGTGTTACTTAAAGATCATGAAAGATTCAATCCAATAAAACATCTCTAGAAAAATGAATTGAATTGAGGTTGAGAGATTCAAGAAAAAGAAATATCATTATATGAATAATATCGCATTAGCTTGTATTCACTGGTCGACCAATTATGTTGTTATACGTGATCAAACATGATTGTGAATACAAAATAAATATTACATTAGAAAAGAGAATGAGAGAGATGAAATGTGATAAATGATCGAGGATAATACATACTTAATCTACTATGATATGCTATCCATTATTTGAGTAGCTATATATTATTAACAGATATATAACAAGTGAGCTCTCAAAGTATGATGGTCGCATGTGTTAAAATATAACAACAGATCAAAACCTCACCAGATCAGAATCCTCAGAATCAGACTCAACCACAACCTTAGAATCAGACTCTACCGCAACCTCAGAATTAGACCGCTACCGTAATCAGACTCTACCGCTCTTAGCATCACCTCAGAAGCAGAACATGACCCTACCTCATAACCTCAGAATCAAACCCTACCTCTGAACCTCAGAATCAAACCCTACCGCACCTGGAATTAGATAATATCACAATCAGACTCTACCTCATTCGGCATCAGAACCTCGGAAACATAACCTGACCCTACCTCAAAACCTCAGAATCAGACCTTACTTCTGAACCTCAAAATCAGACCCTGCCACACTCAGTATCATAACCTCAGAAGCAGAATCTCAGAATCAGAACCTAACCAAAATCACACACTCAGAATCAGACCTAACCAAAATGAAACACGTATGTAATTAGTGTGATCAAAGTTTGAATCCAAATATTCAAAAATTGGTGCCACTATTCAATTCCAAAAATTCAAATATTGCGCCACTATTTAAAATTCAAATATTTGTAATTAGATTTTAGGCGCTAATATTTGGCTATAAATAGAGGGCTAATTTTTAGATTATAGTAAAACCTCAATTTCATATCATTTTGTAATCATTCCAATCAATGAAAATATAGTCACTTGAGTATTTTCATTTTCCTTTACTTCTTGCATTTTTCCTTTACTTTATTGCATTATAGTAGTTTCCAAACAACAAATAAATCAGCTCACTTTGGAATCACCAAGAACATCTCACTTTCATGAGTTTTAATATGGTATCAGAGCCACAAGATCCTTGGATATCATCTTCAACTTCGATTCATCACTTGCTTGATATATGTTATGGTTTATTTTCATCAAACAAATTTCAGTGGTCTGATTCACAGTTTAAGTACAGAGGTCATCTTCAAACTTATATGCAACACTTGTTCAGTGTTCTGATTCATATTTTAAGTGCAGAGATATAATTGAAATATGATCATTTCTTTTTCTTTCGTTCAATTATCAATGAAACACTTCATTTCATTCCTTAAGGTTCTAATCGACTAAAAACAAGTGATTCTGCTCATCATCTCTCTTATTTCCTGTCTTTAACTTTCATTTTCTTCTCTTTTTTGTAGTTTCCAAACAAACCTATTATCTCGTTTATTCCTTTAGTTTTCTCTTCATGTTTGGACCAAACCATCGTCTTTGAGACGTTAAATAAGTCATTTTCCTTTTCATGCTTGTACTATACCATCGTCTTTGAGACGTTAACCGAGTCATTTTCCTCGTTATGCTTGTACTATACCATCATCTTTTAGACATTAAACAAGTTATTTTCCGTTTCCTGCTTAACTATACATCGTCCTTGAGACATTGATGAACGGAAAATATATCACTATTTACTGTCCCTTTGACCTAATATTTTATGTGGTTTCTCGGGTTTTATAAATTTTTTGATGTGTTTTTGTGTGTTTTACAGATAAATAAATTTTTGGGACTCAATGGAATCAACTTGGGGCTAAAACGGTGAAAATGATCAAAAAGACAAAAATGTAAATTCTCGCGTCGCGCCTCAGTTACTATGCTGCTGACACTCATCATCGCCACGTCAGCACGTGCGTCATCAGTGCGTCATCATTACGTCATCATGATGTCAGCATAATAATTCAGCCTGCTGTCACGCGTCATTCCTTGCGTCAGCATGACATCAGCGTCGCGATGCCAAGCCAATAATTGAGTCTGCTGACAGTCAAAGCCGCGTACACATGTCAGAAATCAACGCGAGTCACGACGCGCAAAGCTTCTGCGTTGCGACACGTAAGACCGAATTTTGCCTATAAATAGAAGCTAATTTCATTTTCCAAAATCATATTTTCCTTAAGGTTTCTAATAAGGAACCGAGGACTGTATCTTGTTTATATATATTTATAATATATTTTTATTTTTTAGTAGTAGTAATTATATTTTCCTTGATTTCTTGATAAGGAATTAAGGATTGTATCTTATGTGTTTTATTTAGTAGTTTTGTAATGTATTTTTATTTTTATTTTTAGTAGTAATAATAGTTTGTGTGTTTTTACTTTCTTTAATGTTTAGTAATTAATTTCCGCTAGGGAAGGGTGAAACCTTTAATATAATAATCTAGGTTAATCTCACCTATATTATAATATAGAAATTATAATTTAATAATATGGATTAATGTTGATACCGCCTATATGGCTGATTTTATTTATTTGACATAATGTGACACTGCCTATATGGTCGGTCTTTAAGTGACAGATGATTACCGCATATATGGCTGGTTTATAGATAAATAATAACACCGTCTTTATGGATGATTCGACTTAATTAATCAGATAACACTGACAATTTCTATATTATAATAAAGTGAGATTCCTAGGTTTGAAATATTAAAAGTGTATCCCCCAACCCCAATATTTTATTTTTAATCTAGGGAAGTGATGAAACACAATATTCACGAGTTTAATAATTGATTTAATTATATCATGTGTGATACTTTAGCTTGTTTATTGAATCTTAACCTTAATGCTTCTTTTTGTCTGATCACCAATAAGATTGATGTGGTAAACTTAAAATGAACTTGGAAAAGAGATTTTAGGTTTCAGCCTTAGATTCAATAGCTCACGATCTCACCTTATGGTAGATTTCTCTTAGGGAGATTTCCTTCCAGGATATGATATACATGCCAGGTGTGGGTAGCCACAATTGGAACTTGATCTTAATGAATTCAGAGTTTCTTGGTTAACATAAGAATATAGTTAATTGAGTTACTTTGGGTGTTTGCATCTGACCATCGGAATAGGCTTTTGTATATTTTCGTGTTCAGGTTAACAACTGAATTATTACACATATATAAGAGAATCAATTCATCATTAGAATAATATTGTGTGGAATCACAACCCTAGATGTTTATTTTCTTTATTATTAATTTCATTTGTTTTATTTTTATTTATTTAGCAAATCTACATTCAACCAACCAATCAAGCAATCATTCTCTTCTCATCCTAATTAGATACTTGTAAATAAATATAATCAATAATTAATAACAACAGGAGAAATTAAGTCCTCGTGGAATCAATATTTTTATACTACTTGAGCGATACGTGCACTTGCGTTACATGTGCGATTTCACCGACCAGATATTAAACAAGTAATAGAAAAAAATCATCCCTGAGACATTAAACAAAAGTCCTAGAGACTATGAACATATTTTAATTTTTCAGAAAAATTTTCCTTTCAAATTTCAGAATCATGTTTCATTCTAATTCGGTCTTAATCATTTTTGCTTCATCTTTTCTTTTTTACTTTCCATTTCATTTATCTCACATCATATTTATCAGGTCATATCATTTTTCATATTGATCAGCTCACCAGCCGTTCACATGTAATGTCCTCTTTTTATTTTCAAGCTCAACGTATTTACAAGATCTTGAGTTTGAGGAGGGATGTTAAAATATAACATCAGATCAGAACCTCATCAGATCAGAATCCTCAAAATCAGACTTTACTGCAACCTCAGAATCAAACCCTATCGCAAGTAGACTCCATCACACTCAGTATCAGAATCTCATAAGAAGAACCTGACCCTACCTCAGAACCTTAAAATCAGACCCTACTGCACTCAAAATCAGACCCTATCGCAATCAGACTCTACCGTACTCAGCACCAGAACCTCGGAAGCAGAACCTGACCCTATCTCAGAACCTCAAAATCAAAACCTAACCAAAATCAGACACTCGAAATCAGACCTAATCAAAATGAAACACGCACTCATACAATTGGTGTGATCAAAGTTTGAATCCAAATATTCAAATATTGGCACCACTATTGAATTCCAAAAATTCAAATATTGGCGCCACTATTCAAAATTCAAATATTGACGCCACTGTTCAAAATTCAATTATTTGTAATCAGATTTTAGGTGCCAATATTTGGCTATAGATAAATGGCTGATTTTTAGATTATAATAGAACCTCACTTTCATGAGTTTTAACATTACAACATAATTGCTAAGTATGAGTTGTTCTTGCACTGATAATAAAATCATTGAACTCAATATGTGTGAATGTGAGATATATATATATATATATATCTATATAATAAAGGAGAATGGTGTTGGAGGAAAGAGAGTGTATCCAACGGCTCTCTTT
>SKCR01001779.1:0-27887 GCA_019454045.1 Zanthoxylum bungeanum | reverse complement strand
GGACTATTCGAAGAGATGGATGCCTAAGGTGCTTGTGCCACCCATAAATTAAGGTCCATTCATAGATATTAAAACCATTTTGGAGTGAGGAGACATAATTGATTTCGAAAAAGTGTAGACACTATTTTCATATGCTCCTCAAAGTAGAATTACCCTCGTGATTTTGTCTTTCACAAAGAAATAAAATGGGAGAATTTTAACAACAACATTATTTTGTTTGGTGAAATGATAAATGAAAATTAAATTTTTGGAAATGTTTGGAACACAAAGAGTATCACTTAAAATAAAAGTGCGTTTGGGTGAATGTAATTCCAAAGAACCAATGTGGGAGACAATCAAATATGAACCATCACCAAGAATTACTTCATCAATACCATCATATTTAAAGTGAATTGACAAATTTGCAAGATCACCCATTATATTATGAGAGGCCGCCGAGTCCATGAGCTATGTTTTATCTTTTCTATTATAAAAGGCCACACAATTGTCTGTGAAGTCATTGGACTGTAGCTGGGGATAGCAGGGCGTATAAAGTTTTTGATTATTGTTGGGTTTCCCAGACCTATTATTAGCACGCGTCCATATGTTGGTGACTATTGGATTGATGGATAACACTTTGGCATTGGTTACATTGACGCCCACATGGTTATAAGACTTCTTTGAGAGTTCACTTCCATATGAAGGTTTCCCATTAGTCATGTAGTTAGCCCTCATAACCATCTGTTGAGGAGCAGTCTCCAGATGCTGAAGATAAGATTCGTGACCAACCAAGAGGTCGTTCAGCTCTTCAAACACTACTGACTTCTCTCGTTCTCGGATCGATGCAACTATCTCTTGGAAATCATGCACTAACCCATTGAAGACATATATGGTTAAATTGTCATCAGAAATTGTTAGGATGTATGCCCTAGAGCTACATGTAATGTAAACTACTTTATGTGTTTTGAAATAAAATGATGCATTATTCATTTATCAAAGTGTTTGTTTAATTTTCGCATATTATAAATTATATTGAATACCATAGATTACTTATGTACCTTCACACTTAGTGTATGAGTGTCATACATAAGGGGATTTAAGTTTGAAGTTAGTAATCTTAAATAGTCCATAAATAGCAAATAAAGCGGGTACTTTGTTTATGGTTTATCTATAGCTGCGGTCCATTCTATATTTGTATGGCGACCTTGATCCGGGATCGTCCATGTAGAGACATGAGCATGAAGGCACCCTGTATGATGTGATCATATAGGACTTGACCCAGATGGAAATGACATTATTATAATATCCGTTAAACAAAGAAAGTCATTTCGATCTACTAGATGGTCATATATGGATTGATCTTAATCCTGAGTGTACTAGGAACTCCTGCATGGCAGGCTATGTCATTTGATTTACAAAGGTGAGGTTGGTGTAGCAGTCCCGACCAATAGCTACGTACTTTGGGGGCATGGTCTGTTGTGTAGCTGAGAATGTTTTACATAGACATGGAGTTCACTCCTTCTTGCGAGAAGTAGAGGAGTATCTTTCTTAAGGGTCGATTCGATACTTGAATAGTTAGAGCGCTCAAGTCTTTCTATTACGAATATAAAGATTAAAATTCATAATGGTTATGAATAAATCGTTCATTAGAGAATCAATGGTACTTAAAGTAAAAATAATTAGAGGGGTATAACAGATATTATGACCCGAATCTAATTACGAGATACTCATGAAGGGTTAATCTATATGTAGTGACTATATCAATGGACACTGTCTTGGTTCGGCTTAATATATCATCTGCGGCAACGAGAGTGCAACTTCGGGTTTTTAGTGGAATAACCCAGAGTTAATAATTCAGAATATTTAATTAAGAGCTTAATTAATATTTCGAGATTATTAGAGCTCGGAACCGTATGTCCATTTGGTCCCCGTACTAGCTCATTATACTATAGCGGATTTATTAGAATTGGATAGTCCAATTATATACTCACATATGTATAAATATTATTAATATGATTAATAATATTATTTGTCACACTTGGAACTATATATTAAAAGCTAATATATGATTTTAATAATTATATGATAATTATTAAATGAATAAAATTAAATTATATTTGATATAATTTAATAAGGCTAAAATTGGAATTTCCTATTATTGGATTTTGGAAACCCTTTGACTTAATTTTGGTGGTTACACTTTTTGAAGGGTAATTACACCTTTAATTTTGTAAAATATTTTCCTTTATGGCAATTGATTTTGTTGTTACAAAATTAAATAAAAATTCCCTCATTGGCCGATTTTTTTTAAAGATGAATAGGTAGGGATTTTGTTTGTTTTGGAAATAAATAACCATAGGTATAAAAGAAGATTTATTTTTTCTTTTTGCATAAGTCTTTCATTCTAACCCTAGCCTCCATCTTCTTCTTCTTCATTCTCTCTCAAGTGTTGAGAAAACTAAAAAGAAAGAACAAGAAGAAAATCAATAAAAATTACAACCGTGTTTAAATCTCTAAATCATTTAGGGATTGTTTAGTGAGTCTTGCCCACACAAGTTTTCATTGGTAACGAGATATAGTTCGGAAGACTTTGTGGTGTCGAACAAATCATCATCTTCATCTCTTTCTTATTGCTCACGGTAGTGAGGGATTGTTTTACTTATTGTCGCCCCTTTACTTAGTGAAACAGAACTCGATTTGGTTTCGTTTTAATCCAGTTTTTTGGGGAATATTTTGTGATGTTTTAGGGCTGTGTTGGGGTTGTTTTCAAGTGAAAAATCAGAACCAAAACACAGCCACTATCCGAGCTTTTCAAGGACTATTTCGGTAGTGCACTGTGAGCATATTGGGTCCAAAACAATCCAGTTTTTGTCCGGCTGTTGGAGGCTGTTCGGGGACTGATCCGGGGTTGTTTTGGGGCCGGAATTTTATCTAAAACTGAAGTAAAATTTTAGTGGGTGTGGCAGTAGCATTCGACAATTGAAGGAGAAGGACATACAAATTTTTCAAGTCCAATCTGTGTGCCTAAACCGTTTCTGCTGCGCAAGGAAAGCGTTTCATATAGAAATGAGATTATCAATAATGGAAATTTCATCAGCATAGGTCTTCACATCATTAAGATCATATGTGATTGATCGATTGCCATGCTGGAATAAGGTGAGTTCCTCATTTAACTGCATAGCACGAGGGCGTGATCGGCTAGCATATAAGATTTCTAGCTTTTTCCAAGATTCATGATAGGTCTTTGTCGTAGCAATGATTGGGGTGATTGACGGAGAGGTGGAGGCTGGAAGGGTACTAAAAATAAGTTTATCTTGTCGAATCCAGTGAGTCTTGCGTAGCTCATCATCGGTAGTACTGGTGGCATATGGGAACATAAATGTGCCTTTGAAATAGTCAATTAAATTATAACCAATGAGAAGTGCTTCAAATTCATCAGGCAAGGCCTTCACATCATTGAGATAGTGTGTGATTGATCGATTGCCATGCTGGATTAAGGTAAGTTCCTCTTTTAACTGCATAGCACGAGTGCGCGATGGGCTAACACATAATATTTCTAGCTTTTTCCAAGCTTCATGAGAGGTCTTTGTCGTAGCAATGATTAGGGTGATTGACATAGAGGTGGAGGCTAGAAGGGCACTCAAAATAAGTTTATCTTGTCGAATTTAGTGGGTCTTGTGTAGCTCATCATCGATTGTACCAGTGGAATATGGGAACATAAAGGTGCCGTCGATATAGTCGATTAAATTGTAACCAATGAAAATTACTTCAAATTGAGCACGCCATTGAGGAAAAATGGAAGGAATTAATTTTTCATTGATGTGGGCAGTGATATTGAGAGAAATGAGTTGTTGACGTGTTGCAGAAGGAGTTAAGTGTTGAGGGTAAATGTTGGATTTTGATCGGAAGAGGAAGACATTGTGGAGACTTGGATCGTTAGCTCGTTAGAGATCGTCTCTTCTGATACCATATGAAAACATAGATTGCCGCAGTTTCAATGAACAATATCCCACGCTTTATTGATGTAATAAAAGATAACATATATACACAGTTAGGAAAAGCTATTTATGGCCATGTACATCAATTTAGCTAAAACTACGCAGCAGTTACAAAAAAAAAAATATGTAGAATTGATTTTGAATGATCTTCTTTGATTATAGGCTATATGTGCTCTGTTCAATCTTGACCTTGATTTTTGCAATATGTCTTTATAAATGTATAATAGTGAAATGTAAGGTTTTGTAAATGTATAGTAGTAAAATGTAATATTTTGTAGTAAAATATTATTTTTATAAAGATATAGTAGTAAAGTGTTACATCCCAATATATTTTATATTCATTTTTTATTTCTCAAGTTCTAACATAATGAAAACATAATAACTCTAATAATAAATAGCATGATATGTAACTCGTTGCTAACTTTAGGCTTATTCTTTCTCATATAAAGGGGTGCATCAATATTAGTTATTGAATCAAAATGAAGTTAAAGGAATAATAAACTTTTACAGCAGTATTAATTGACTAAGCCGTTCAAATTTTATTATGCTTTCATCTTTCTTTATATTTCATGTGGTTGCCTGTTGATTTGTGCTTTGATTCAAGGCCGACTTGGTATCATTGAGGTTTAATATAATTTTTTATATTTTGAGGTTCATGACCACAGTGGAATATTATAATAAAAAATTAAATTCATTGGCATTAATTATATTTAGAAGATATAACCTAAAAAATTGGGATGTCATAGACGAGTCTGCTTTGGTTATATGTTCATCCAGTTTAATTTTAATTATAGGGTTATGTGTTATGTCAATTTCTTTGTGGGTATTACATAAGGATTTTCCTTCATTAATCTAATTAATACGACATAAAACATAATATTTACCGGTACATAGATTAAAGAAAGATGGAGAAGATAATTTTATAAGCGATTTAATATTAGAAATGAGATGGATATAAATCTTGGGGGAGCTAGGATACAGAGAAGAAAATTGAAATTATGTATTTTACCAAAGAATATAACAATCCGAGATAAAATATACATTAGCAATGATGAATAATAGGAAAGCTTGGACCATATACAATCCCAACAGAATTGTGGAAATATATAGGAGAATAAGGAATAACTAGCTAAATAAGTTATTCAATGTTATTTTGAGAACCAAGAAAATACAGATGAATAAAGGAAGAGTATTTTGGTACATATTTACAAGAATATGATGGTTATATATAATTGCACCAATTACAGAGGCATAAAGCCAATGAGTCACACAATGAAATTATGGGAAAGAATAATTGAGTGCATGTTAAGATAAGAAATAAATATATCTGACAAATGAATTTGGTTCGTGCCAATAAGATCGACTATGGAAACAATACACCTACTAAGGGGCTTGATGGAACATTATCGAAGTATGGAGAAAGACATTCATATGGTATTTATAGATCTAGCATAAATCATATGATTGAGTACCGAGAGAAATTCTTTGGATGATAATAGAAAAGAAGGGAGTACATATTGCTTATATTCAAGCCATTAAGGATATGTATGAAGGTGAAATGACTTACGTTGGGACTCAAGGATAAGTAACAAAACACTTTCCTATTACTATAGGCTTACACCAAGGTTTGCATCGGGCCCTTATCTTTTTGCCTTAGTGATGGATGAATGAAATTGCTAAGGATATCCAAGACGAGGTGCCATGATGTATGCTATTTACTGATGATTTAGTATTGGTGGATGAGTTTAAAGAAGGTATAGAAACTAAACTTGAGATATGGAGAAAAACCTAATAAGCTAAGGGTATGTGCCGAAGTAGGTTAAAAACTGAACACATGATGTGTGAATTTAACAAAGGTCATAGAGGTATTGCGGTAGAAATAAGAATTGATGATCAACCAATCTCAAGTAGTGAGTATTTTAAGTATCACAGGTCTATCCTTTAAATAGATGGAGAAGTCAATCAAGATGTTACACATAAAATCCAATTGAACTAGAGAAAATAGAGATGTGCGTATGAGGTCTTATACAATCGAAACATTCATTTAAAACTTAAAGGCAAATTTTATAGGACTACCGTGAAATTTACAATGCTTTATTGAGCATAATATTCAGCAATAAAGCATTAAAGCGCCCAAAATGAAGGTAGCAGAGATGAGAATGCTCAGATGGATGTGTGTAGGCACTGTATTTTTGCATGAGCCCAATGATGAGCCTCATATGCAGGCACTACCTGAAAAGTTACGGAAGTTGCGAAAAAACGGATTCCGGAATGAAAAAAACCTCCAAAATTAGCACCTCATCATTCGGACTCACTAGCCAGCCTCAGATTCACTCAGTCAGTTTCTGCTTCATACCTTAGCCTCGGCCCAAAACCTCTGCAACCCATGAATCAGCCCCTGCAACCCATTTAGCTCATCCACCCTGCAACCCATGAATCGGCCCATGTAGCCCAAAAAGACACCATGCACGCCCAAAAAAAAGAAAAAGAAAATCTCATGCAATTCACATGTCAAAATCCCCTCATCAACACTTTCCAATTTAACAAGATTTTAGGATCCCATCCAATTTATCAAGATTTGCGATATTCTCATCACCAATTTAAGAGGATTGTATTCCCAAAATAAATTGAGAATATATCTCCCAAATAAATGTGATTTATTTCCCTATTTGGAGATCCCTTCAAGACATTATAAATTAGGGACACTTTTTCATCATCAAAGGGAAGCTTCCTTGGACCGAACTTGACACAAACAAAAACCCTGGGGACTCTCTTTTTCTTCTTCTTCAAATGGCAACAACACAAAAAAATACAAAGCCAATTACCAAAACAACAAGACAACCAGCCATCACCAAACAACCAACCACCGAAACAAAAGACAACCAGCCATCACCAAACAATCGACCACCGAAACCAAAAAACAACCAGTAAAAAAAACCGAAAAACAACCAGCCAGAAACTGTAAACAAAATAACCAAAAACAACCCAGAATTACTGAAAAAAAAAAACAGTGCCGAAAATCGCAAAAACACCACTAAAAATAGTGCCAAAAATCACAAAAACAGCCAGCAAAAAACAACCAAAAATAACCAAAACAGCAGCCCAAAACAACAAAAAACAGAAGCCAAAAAACAACCAAAACAGCAACAAAAAAAACAACCAAAAATAGTAAATAACGCAACCAGCAAAACAACAACCAGAAAACAACAATCAGAAATAGCACCAGAAAACAGCAAAATAGAAAAACAAACCAGAAAACAGCAACCGGAAACAGCAAACCTTGAAACCAAGCTTCGATCCTTCCGGCTACAGCCAAACACACTTCCGAGAGAAAGCAACTTAAAAGGTAAGACCTGAGGGCACCATTACCACATTTACTTCTATAGTTCCGGACGCTGCATGTCTGGATGGACGTGAAATATGTTCAGCCGGGTATGCAAAGTCCTACATCAAAGACGACTAAATTTATGGTCACATTATTTCTCTTTGGTAGTTCGTTATTTTATTTTTGTCTATTCATTCACTTTTATTATTTTTATTGGTTTCTTTTGTTCATGTTAATGATTATATTTTATGCATTTTTTACCTCTTTAGTTATCCATTATCCGTATATACATGGTTATATTGTTTTCTGTTTACATTGCATAATAATTATGGATGTTATTATCCATTATGGTATATCGGATGGAAACCCAGACATAAATTTTATAGTCGAATCCGAATGGACGGTAGTGCGGTCTGTACTTGGGATACAACTCCACGTGCCACTCGGGAAATATTCATATATGCATGATTAACCCCTTCTTGTTTATTATTTATTTATCGATATGTTTCCCGCTTATTTTGTTTATTATAGTTTTCGTCACCGCATCTTATACTTCTTAATTTAATATGCTTTTTGAACTATGTTATTGTGATTATTATTTTGATTGAGTATGTTATTATGTTTTTTATTCGCTTTTTGCTTGAATTGCATTAAGAATTGGCTATACCATTGTGAACCCGTCCATTATACTAGCATAAGTAAGGGACCATTCCGAACCCAACGGTTTGAGGTCTTCCCTTGCGAGGGGTGAGTGCGACCTTAAATCTTTTCCCAGTTCACGTTGGGTGGGGACTCCTTTATTCTCCAGTTTAGTCCCCCGTGGGCTAATTCGTACTCTCTACGGGCTACGAGCCCAACAGTGTCGTGGTTGCTGAGCATCATAGACATATTGGTAAACCCCAATTCGCTCCTACAGATGGTGACTCCACTATGGATAGAGAATCGGCCCCGAAAAAAATGCCTTGTAGTGTCCGTGGCTTTGGCTTGGTTACCCAAGTCTCATATATTTGCATTACCGTTCTTACCCACGATGACGTCATGTATCGTGAAGTCGCTTTCACTCAAGGCGGTGGATCGTTATGTGATGATAACCATCACTCGTTGGCACGTACCCTAGGGTATAAAAAAGGCGCGCTCACTTGGTCGCTCGAACCCTTGAGTGGGGAGACCTAGTTGTGAGTAACCCTTCGCCGATGAGAGCCTAATACGTACCCTTGTAAGCCCACATATGAACCATAATTATATATCTTATAGAAGCTACCCCTTATGTTTGTGTTTGGGACCATTATCATTTGGATCCATTTGGGTTTCTCGTCATAGGATAGGAACTTGTTGGGCCACTTAAACTGAGACGAGTTTGTATCGTATGATGATTGGGCCAAATTTTTTCAAAATGAAGATGGACCACTTTGTATTTGGGTCCCCTATCATTTGAAGTTATTTAGCCACCTTATCGCAAAAGTGTAAACCTGTTGGGCCTTTTCAACTGGGACAAGTTTACACCGCGTGATAATCTGATTGAATGCTTTAAAATGATAACGGGTCAACTTGTATGAAAACCTTGATGGGCTTAGAAGGTCCAAACATGATTCGAATATGCCAGATGCATGAGTCCGATATCCGCAATGGCTTTCATCCAGAAAGGGTACGCCTTGTTATGGCATATTTGTATACTTTGGATATCTCCAAGTCCGTCTCCGCCACAACCATGAATACCGAGGGCCCAATTCGTCGTTTCTAGATAATGGCACGATCCCCTTAATAGGCTTAGTCAATCTTGTAAATGGGCGGTCTTTGTCTTTTACTAGTGAAAAGGGACTGAGGTAGCCAAGGTTCACCCATGTAGCGCAAGAGAGAATGATTTTGTGTACCCCACATTGGTGCATAAAATGAGCCATACCTAGGGCAGAAATGGAATTACCACGAGTGTGGGAGGAATAAGGTCGGAAGGATATATGCTGTTTTGATAACCACATACATCTCATATATTTCATGCATCTCATGCATACATGCATCATGCTAACCCCATTTGTCTTAAAAGCCATAATAGATATCCGTTGGGTTACAAAAGAAAGAAGACTTGTCGAGAAGAGGTTAGCAAACATGGATGCGTCAGGTAGTGAAAGTTCCCAAATGGATCAATTGGAGACCAACATCACCAAAATTACCGAGCAACTACAAGCTTTAACCAACGCTATGGCTAATCTGACAGTACCCCGCACAGTGGGAACGGAAAACAACGAGGGTGGAAGGCGTGATGAGCCCCCGAATAGGATGAACGAAGAAATCCTTATTTTTGATGATGACATGGCTGAGTATGCCACGAGAAAGATAGTCGGGTCTCAGGCAGAGTTACAGAAACTCAGAGAATAAGCAGAGTCAGTTACCCACAAGCTAAAGGGAAAATATCAAGATATATTAGACTATGATGCGATGACTTTCGAAGAATAGCTGCCTCTCCAGTTTAAGATGCATGACTTGGCCAAGTTCAACGGAAACGAAGATCCTAGGGTCCATCTCCGACAATATATTTCAGTGATGAGTTTAGTGGGTTTATCAAAGCGCCAGGTGCAAAAGATGTTTGAGATGTCACTGGAAGGGGCGCCCGTAGTATGGTATCATGGCCTGGAGAAAAATGGTAAGGGATGACTGTAGGGCATTAACAGAGGCCTTCCTGAACAAATATGTCACGGACATTGAGATAGACTTGTCGTTCCGTGACCTAGAAAACACCAAGCAGAAGCTAGAAGATACCTTCAAAGATTATATGGATCGCTGGAGAAGCCAGCTCTTGAAGATGCAGAGACGGCCCTCAGGGAATGACCAGATTAAGATGATCATTAAGGGCGCCAAGCCCTCCATTTATAACAAGCTGAGAAGGATGACCTCCATGATTAGCGACTTTCGAGAGTTAAGAGAAACTGTCATGGACATCGAGGAAGAAGAAGCCAAGAACAGAAAGTCTTACGGCCAGAATAAGAAGACCATTGGAGGTCCTTCAGAGACCAAGCTCGCTCCTGATGAGGTCGCCGCCATCAGAAACATGTGATTCTCCAATTTTGGTAGGCCTTTGTCAAAGGTGTTTGAAAAGCTGGAGAGGCAATGACTCCTAAAACCCTTAGAACCTAGACCACTTCCAAACCCTGTGCCACACTACCTCGACCTAAACCTATATTGTCACTTCCATCAGCAAAAAGGCCACGAAACTGACAACTGCACCCGCCTTAGGCATGAGATCCAAAACCTCATTGACACCCATAAGATACCCGACCCAGAAAAAGAACAACCCAACACACAGAAACCCTCTACCCAACTACCACTCTGTTCCACCACCCAACTACATGATCAACTTCGGTATGCCCGAAAGTTTTATCCTCCAGACTCTCAACCACCAAGATTCTTGCATGGGAATATGAGACATCAGTAATGAAGATGAAACAGAGTAGATGAGAGATTTTTGGGAAAACTTCTCAAGCTGTGACAAAGAGGAGGTTGCAAAAGAGGAAAATAAATAGGAAGAAGAACTACTGCAATTGGAGAATCTGATGCTCGAAGAAAGCAAGAAGACATAAGAAGACAAGACTACAAATTAGGAAGATGTTTATTTTCCAGACTTATTTAATTGTAATCCTGCATTTATTAATCATAAAGGCATTGATTTTGCTTACTTGTTTGAGTCTTTTCCTGTTAGTCTGCATCATAACGCATATGACATGAGCATATTTGACATTAACTCAACAAAGACAAATGTATTTAATCTTGGTACATGTGAAAACCCCAAGGAAATTTTAATTGCAAGTAAGGTTACCTCTATTGAGCGGAAAGAATTAGAGAGAATATTAATAAAATATGAAAAAGTATTCTCATGGTCCTATGAGACATTCCAGGAGTTGACAGAGGTATTGCCCAGCACATGATACCAACTTATCTGAACATGAGACCATTAAAATAGAAGCTCCGAAGAATGAGGTCGGAATGGGCCGAAAAGGTTAGGGAAGAAGTCAAGAAGCAGATAAATGTGGGGTTCTTAGAGGTGGTGAAGTACCCCAAGTGGTTAGCCAACATTGTGCCGATACCAAAAAAGGAAGGAAAGACCAACCTGTGGAGGAATAGGAAATTTCAAGAAGCTTTTGACAAAATCAAAGAATACTTGGTTAAACCGCCCGTCTTGAGACCCCCAAGGCCGGGCAAACCCTTGGTGTCATATTTGGCCATAGAACCCGAAGCGCTGGGGGCGATGATGGTAAATGTAGATGAGACAGGGGTGGAACATGCAGTCCACTACCCAAGTAAGAAGATGCTTCTGTATGAAGCCCGCTATCAAGATGTGAAAAAAAAAAAGAAAAAAAGAAATGACTTTTCTCAGGAAAATCTAGTATATCAGTCGATTCATTGCCAAACTAACATTAAGATATGAGCCCATCTTCAAGCTATTGAGGAAGGACCAGTCTGTGGAGTAAAATAGTCAATGTCAAGAAGCCTTTGAAAAAATCAAAGACCGCCTGCTTGAAACCCCCAAGGCCGGGAAAACCCTTGGTGTTGTATTTGGCCATAGAACCCGAATCACTGGGGGCGATGATGGTACATACAGTGTTACAAGTGGGAATATAGATATAATCAATACGAGTACTAACAGAGGCAGAATTTCCTGAGCAGGAATGGGCCTCGCAGAGGTTCGAACAACTAGCATTACTGAATGAGAAAAGGATAAATGCATTGTACCACATACAGCTATACCAAAAAAGGTTGGCCCGAGTGTTCAACAAGAAGATGAGTCCCACCAAGAATCAGAGAAGGTGATTTAGTGCTCAAGCAGTCGAAGCCACTGATAATGGACCCAATGAGAAAGTTCAGGCCCAATTGGGAAGGGCCCTACCTAGTTAAGAATGTGATGGGGAATGTGGCAGTGAGACTGTCAGATTTATAAGGGAACGGGTTCACCGAGTCCATCAACGTGGACAGGTTGAAACAATACTTTGCATAAAAAAAGAGAAAAAAAAAAAGAAAGAAAAAGAAAGGTTTGTTGGGTTGAAAATCCGCAAAGGACAGCCCAAGCAAAATATAAGAGCATGAGTGAGCAAGAAAATGGCTAATTGTAAAATCTGTGAGGAACAGTTAGCGATAGAGGTACCCTTGCAATGTGGTTTATTTCCTACACATGTACTAAGAAGTAATGCAAACGCCTTTATTGAAACAAATGTTCAAGATGTTCATAGATTGCATAAATCCCAACTAATCGGGAAAGATTAGAGTCAAGTAATTACAAATTACGTCTTTTGTTTCTTAGATGCTGGACCAAGGTCAGAAGATCTAGGAGAAGAACTCCAAGAATGGAGAGGAACCTCGGGAATGAGGACGAGCAACTCCAAGAATGGAGAACAACCTCGGGAATGAGGACGAACGAAGAGCCTCGAGAATGAGGACATATCTGAAAAAAACAAAAAAGGAAAAAAAAAGAGGAATAAAAATTTAGCTCGCTAAGTTGAAAACCTGAAAAGGCGACTCAGGCAAGATAGAGCAATCCGCTAAGTTGAAAATCCGAAAGGACAGCTTAGGCAAAAGATAGAAAGGACCTGCAACTCAATGAACGAAGCACAAGGCAGTACCTTTTCCGCATCCTCAAGACAACAAATGAAGGGTTCGGGAATCAGAAGTCATGATTTTCAGTATCCGAGAAGGGTAGTAAGAGAAAAATGCAAGCCGAAAATGGCAGCAAACTCCTCAGAGAGAGGGCATATTTCGAAAACTGGGAATCAGAAGACAGGATTTTCAGTATCCCAAAAGGATGAGGCCGCTTTCAAAAAGCGTAATCCACATTGACCTAGTGTAGGTAGTAAGAGCAGAAAGCTGAGCCAGGTCTGGGGATGACCAATCTACCACCCCACGAGTAAGGGATCTTGAGCTATGAGACCAAAGAGAAAAATTGGCAGAAGGAAACTGTAAGCTGGCCAAGGGGCACCAAAGGCCAAGAGGATTCCTAAAGGGGTGCAGAGAACCCTCTAGCGCAAGGAAGGCCTAACCAATGATGACCTCAAGCCAGTAGGATGGAGAAAGCCCCATGAAATAGGGAATGCATCTATGCATACACGCATACACGTCACATACACATAATTTTTGTTGTGTGTTCGCAGCCTTTGAAGAAAAAGGAGAACAACCTCGGGAATGAGGACGAGCAAAAATCCTCGAGAATGAGGATGGATCAAGGGTCGAAGTGCCTCACCACCATCAGTTTGACAGTTCAGGAACGAATCCTATGGTCGAGGCCCCGTCATCAACAATTTTGGGAATGAATCCCAGAGGTCGAAGCACCTCATCATCATAGAAAAAAAACTCCCCAGTGGATTGAAGAGTCACGCAGGTGGACCAAAACGCCATCACCCGTCAGTTCGGGAATGCATCTCAGAGATCGAAGCATCTCACACTAGGAATGGTTCGGGAATGAACCCCAGAGATCGAAGCATCTCACACTAGGAATGGTTGGGGAATAAATCCCAGAGATCGAAGCATCTCACACTCAACTCAGTTCAGGAACAAATCCCAGAGATCGAAGCATCTCACACTAGGAATGGTTCTGGAATGAACCCCAAAGATCGAAGCATCTCACACTAGGATTGGTTCGGGAATAAATCCCAAAGATCGAAGTATATCACACCCAGCATGGTTCGGGAACAAATCCCAGAGGTCGAAGCACCTCGCCATCAACTCAGCTCAGTTTGAGAATAAATCCCAGAGATAGAAACATCTCACACCCAGCATGGTTCGGGAATAAATCCCAGGGGTCGAAGCACCTCGCCATGAACTCAACTTAGTTTGGGAATAAATCCCATAGATCGAAGCATCTCACACCCAGCATAGTTCGGGAACAAATCCCAAAAGTCGAAGCACCTCGCCATCAACTGAACTCAGTTCGGGAACAAATCCCAGAGATCGAAGCATCTCACACCCGGCATGGTTCAAGAATAAATCCCAGGGGTCGAAGCACCTCGCCATCAACTCAACTCAGTTCGGAAACAAATCCCAGATATCGAAGCATCTCACACCCAGCATGGTTCGGGAACAAATCCCAGTGGTCGAAGCACCTCGCCATCAACTCAACTCAGTTCGGGAATAAATCCCAGAGATCGAAGCATCTCACACCCAGCATGGTTCGGGAACAAATCCCAGGGGTCGAAGCACCTCGCCATCAACTCAACTCAGTTCGGGAATAAATCCCAGAGATCGAAGCATCTCACACCCAGCATGGTTCGGGAACAAATCCCAGGGGATGAAGCACCTCGCCATCAACTCAACTCAGTTCGGGAATAAATCCCAGAGATCGAAGTATCTCACACCCAAGGGTCGAAGCACCTCGCCATCAACTCAACTCCGAGATCAAAGCATCTAGCAAAAGTAGCGAAACAACAGGTAAACCCGGCGACGGTTGGTGAACCAGGTAAGCAAAAATGCATGCATGACTTTGATAGGGTTGTCAATGTCACACACTGCACAAGCCCCATCAAAGTGGGGGCGACTATATGCATTGTATTTTTGCATGAGCCCAAAGAATAGCCGCGTATGGAGGCATTACCTGAAAAGTTATGGAAGTTGCGAAAAAACGGATGCCGGAAGGAAAGAAAACCTCCAAAATTAACACCTCATCGGATTCGGACTCACTAGCCAGCCTCTGATTCATTCAGTTAGTTTCTGCTTCATACTTTAGCCTCGGCCCAAAACCCCTGCAATCCATGAATCGGCCCCTGCAACCCATTCAGCTCATCCACCCTGCAACCCATGAATCGGCCCATGTAGCCCAAAAAGACACCATGCAGGCCCAAAAAAAAAAAAAAATCTCATGCAATTCACATGTCAAAATCCCCTCATCAACACTTTCCAATTTAACAAGATTTTGGGATCCCAACCAATTTAACAAGGTTTGGGATATTCTCATCACCAAATTTAGAGGATTGTATTCCCAAAATAAATTGAGAATATATCTCCCAAATAAATGTGATTTATTTCCCTATTTGGAGATCCCTTCAAGACATTATAAATTAGAGACACTTTTTCATCATCAAATGGAGGGTTCCTTGGACCGAACTTGACACAAACAAAAACCATAGGGACTCTATTTTTCTTCTTCTTCAAACGTCAACAACACAAAAAAATACGAAGCCAATTACCAAAATAACAAGACAACCAGCCATCACCAAAAAAAAAACCACCGAAACCAAAGACAACCAGCCATCACCAAACAATCAACCACCGAAACCAAAAAAACAACCAGCAGAAACCGTAAACAAAACAACCAAAAACAACCCAGAATTACCGAAAAACAACCAGAAAAAAATAGTGCCGAAAACCGCAAAAACAGCCATAAAAAACCGTGCCAAAAATCACAAAAACAGCCCGTAAAATGCAAAATAAAAAATAACCAAAACAACAGCCCAAAACACCAAAAAACAGCAGCCAAAACAACCAAAAATAGCAGTCAAAAATCAACCAAAACAGCAGGTAAAAAAACAACAAAAAACAAAAAACAGCACAACCAGCAAACCAACAAAATAGCAACCAGAAAACAGCTTTCAGAAACAGTAAACAGCAACCAGAAAATAGCAAAACAGAAAACATCAACCAGAAAATAGCAACCGGAAACAGCAAACCTTGAAACCAAGCTTCGATCCTTCCGGCTACGGCCTAACGCACTTCCGAGAAAACAACTTAAAAGGTAAGACCTGAGGGCACCCTTACCACATTTACTTCTATAGTTCCGGATGCTGCATGCCTGGCTGGATGTGAAATACGTTCAGCCGGGTATGCAAAGTCTTACATCAAAGACGACCAAATTTCTGGTCACATTATTTCGTTATTTGGTAGTTCGTTATTTTATTTTTGTCTATTCATTCACTTTTATTATTTTTATTTGGTTTCTTTTGTTCATGTTAATGATTATATTTTATGCATTTTTTTACCTCTTTAGTTATTCATTATCCGTATATACATGGTTATATTTTTTTCTGTTTACATTGCATTAATAATTATGGATGTTATTATCCATTGTGGTATATCGGATGGAAACCCATACAAAAATTCTGTAGCCGAATCCGAATGGACGGTAGTGCGGTCTGTACTTGGGATACAACTCCACCTGCCACTCGGAAATATTCATATATTCGTGATTAACCCCTTCTTGTTTGTTATTTATTTATCGACGCTTTTCCCGCTTATTTTTGTTTATTATAGTTTTTGTCACCGCATCTTATTCTTCTTAATTTAATATGCTTTTTGAACTATGTTATTGTGGTTATTATTTTGATTGAGTATGTTATTATGTTTTTTATTCGCTTTTTTGCATGAATTGCATTAAGACTTGGCTATACCATTGTGTTAACCCATCCCTACTGACATAAGTAAGAGACCATTCCGAACCCACGGTTTGAGGTCTTCCCATGCGAGGGGTGAGTGCGGCCTTAAATCTTTTCACAGTTCACACTAGGTGGCAACTCTTTTGTTCTCCGGTTTAGTGCCCCACGGGCTAATTCATACTCTCTACGGGCTGCGAGCCTAACAGTGTCGTGATCGCCAAGCATCATAGGCATAACGGTAAATCCCGCTTCGCTCCTACAATGTGTCGGTGGACAAGGGAAAAAGAGTTAGAAATAAAAATTAGGAGAAATTGGACATAGCATTGATTGTTGAGAAGATGAGAAAAATAAGGTTAAGATGGTTTTGGCATATTCAACATAGACCTTTAGGTATCACATTGAGAAAATGAGTGCAATTGGTGTAATTTTATGTCAAGCGAGGAAAAGACCTAAGTTGATATAAAAAGAAACCATAAAAATATATTTAGGTTTTATGGAACTTGATGAATCAATGATCTCAATAGAATTAATGACGTCAAAAGATACATGTAACCAACCCCACCTAACGGGAAAATTTTTATTTGGTTTGGTAATCTAATTAAAATGAATTAGTACACCATTTTTATTAATTTATTTAATTTTCATAAATTGATCAATTCACACATTCTCTCTCTATATATATCTCTCTACTTTGGAGAGAAACTTTGGTAGAATAAATTATTGGATTCCCATTCTATTAGATTTCACGGACACGTCTTATGTTTGTCCCGTTCTAAAAAAATGAGTGAAATAAAATAGATTTGAGACTGATGTTTATAAAGGGTTAAAATCCTATGAGCCTCTAATATCTTGTCAAGTCCTTAATTTTTTTCATAATATTTCATCAAATTTTTATAGTTAAAAATTAACGGTAACATATTCATTATTTTTTGTTTTTTGTTTTTGTTCTTGATCTATAAGTATAAGAAGAATTATAACATCAATAATTATGAGACTCATATGATATATTAAAAGCAGAAAAAAAATTAAATGTAAATTTTTAAAAGGTAACTTCGATTAATTTTCGTAAATATTATTTTTTAATTAAAAAAAATTATCAATTTGTCATTTTAGGCTTTCAGATTATTTAAATACAAGTATTCTCATCAATTTTTTTTAACTGTGGGTTTGTAAACAACAACCCAACACTTGTTTTCCAACCCCATAAATAATATTTTTTTAAAATAAATATAAGAATTTGAAATGAAAAAATATATTAGAAAAAAATTGATGATTCTATTGGAGCTGAAACTTTGAGACCAAATGACTGAGCCGAGATCTTTTAATTATTGTGTATGCCCATAATTGTTATGTTATCTTTTTATTTATAATAAAAGGTAAAAAATGGGAAAATAACAAAATAAATGGATATGCTATCATTAGTTTTTAATAGCATGTCCTTGATGAGGTATTATGAAAAAATCAAGGACTTGACGGGACATCATGAAAAAAATTAGGGACCGAAGATTTTCTCCCTATTATATATATACACATCATGAGTAAAATTATTTTTTAAAAAAAACAGAAGAAGAATATTGAAATCAAATGAAAGTGATTTCAATATAAATCTTTTCTCTCAATTTAGTAAGAGATTAACTAATCTATCTCTCCTTTATTTATTTATATTTATTTCTTTTAATGTTAGTATGATAGAACAATTATATAAAATTAGCAACAACAAACAGTGAATGATTACATAGAACATGGACTAACATTTACAAATGATGTAAACGAAAAGAAACTAAAAGATTCTAAATCCGACTCATGTGTATCGAAGTCTCCTTAAAATCGATTCACCTATAGTAGTACTTAAGAATGAACCGACATTTGTTTCCCGGTATAAAACAAAACTAGTAATTTTGGAGTACTGTCAAATTATCTAAGTGAATTCGATGTGCGTAGAACCTAAATCACAGTAAAGGAAAAAGATTGCTCTCGATTTTTGACGAAAATGGCTCTCGGTTTGCACAAATTGCTCTCGGTAATGAACATAAAAAAATAGCAATTGCAAGCTGTTTGCATGTTGTGTATTGTGTTTTATCAATTAAAGAGATGTCTCTTCCAATTTGATAACAGATAACTCTCTATTGAATCATGTATTCAATAGAAACATTATTGGCACATCATGAGCTACTAGTTACTATTACGGTAGATGAAAAGTCGGTAAAAAATTAAAAAGAAACCTAATTTGAATTAGGCCATAATTGTGTAAGCAAGACGTGCGAGTGTACATTGGTTCAAGGCAAATTGACTGGAACTTTTGTAGAGTAAGCCTTTATCCATAATTTATTACCACTCTATAATCAACTAACTATATATAAACCCTTATAGGCTTAATTACTTCTTTGATATGGGATAAGTTCATTTTTTTTTTAACTTTCCTTCTCAATTGATGCATTTTGTTGATTAATTTCTCATTCACTCGAATATCATTTTCAACGTATCAATATATCATTTTAAGTACTCAAGGAGGAGAACCCGAATCGCTCTTAATCTCTTCATTCTTATAAGTGGGTCCCATTTAAAATTTTACTTCAAAATATTAAAAAATATATTTTTCCAACAAAAGAATTATTAAATGCAATTACATATGTTGATGGTAATTTTCAGACCGAGAAGATTTGAAATATGAAGAAAAGTATTAAGGGGATTTTGCTTGCAAAGATGGGGGCCTAAGGTCTTTGCTAAGTAGAGGTTTCAAACCCAACGATCTAGAGGTGTCTGACCTGACTAGTGGATCAGAATCAGCTGTATTTGAAGACCGACTCGAGGATTCCGGTTTTGGCCTTGAAGCACGGTGAATCGAGCTTGGGATGAACCAATAGAGGCACGGTCATATATGTCGGGGGAGGGTGATCATTGGAAGATACAAGTTAGAAGAAAATCATAACAGTTTTGATTGTCATCAATGGAAACTATTTCTCAATATTCCTACATGCAAAGGGGCTCAATGCTGGCTTGACCTTGTTGAAGAGAAGATGAGGGAGTGAAGGTTTTTTTTTACCAACCCGACCTTCTAGTAACTGAGAGGAAGGGCTTCACTTGTTTTAGGATATCGACCCAAAGATATGGGTCGGGGTTGCAACATTATGCTCTTAGATAAAAGTTTGAGCTTCCCAAGGATTGATGAGATAGTAGTAGGCAATGACTGATGGGATGGAAGTGGACTTCAGGCTTATTGACTGACACACGCAACCGCGTGAATGGTTTGACATACAGGTTGGTACTTGGACAAAGTGTATGGGAGTTACCAAAAAAGGTGCATTAATGAATTTCGATGGCATATAGTGGTTGTGTCAGGCGACATAGTACTACTTATAGGTTGATTGGGGAGAGAGCCTACACAATAATGACTTGGTAACGTGGCTGACGTCACGAGTTGGCGGAGACACATTATAAAGGGGTTTAAGACTCATTGTAAAGAGTTGGTTGGCTAAATTTTCTCACATATAACTTGTAAAAAAGAGAGCAAAAAGCTTAAGTGTAATCAAGAGCTATAGTAGTTCGGTTAGACCCGAGCACCTAAAAAGATTTTATTTCCCTTGTATTCGTAGATGTAGGTTGGATCCATTCCGTCGAACCACGTTAAACTCTTTGTATTGTCTGCTATTTCTATTTTTTGCCAAGTTTGATTTGGTTCCCAAATAAATTCACTGCATGTGGGAGGTTTGTTCGAGAAATGTTTTTCCTGAATTACCCATGGAACGAAAAATAGCTGTCAACGGTTGGCGCCGTCTGTGGGGAACTGGTACGAAAAGCAGCAAACACGTTAAGACAATGGCAGAAGACGGAAACCACATAACTTTATAGGCCTCCATGACGGAGTGGATGGAGAAGATGGAATAAACCCTACGAAGTGAGAGAGAGAATGCTCGAAAGGAGAGGGAAGCGACCCAAACCTTCATAAAGGTTATGTCATAGAAGATTGAAAAGTTAGAGAAGAATATATGAGAGAGAGATGAAGACGGCCCTAACCGAAGAAGAGAGGAGATAGCCAAAGGAAAGAGGATCACCGAAGTGGATGAAGACCATAAAGATGAGATGAGGAATACCCAAAGAATGAGATCCGTAGTTGTTGTCGGTGTTGTACCGAAGAGGGAGCTGTGGGAAGAGGAGGAAGAAAGGCAAACCCCAAAATCCTCTAACAATAGATCATGCTTCGCGGAGAGTGACTTGAAGCGATACCCATAGCAAGGGTATGTTCCCCAGTTACGGAGGTATCATGTTCGGAGGGGAAGGCGTGTGGAAGTCCATGGACATGGGCATAACAGTTCTGAGAGCTAAATGAGGAGTTGGTTACGGAAGGAGATGAAAATGTGAGAGGAAAACGTGAAAAAGGGGGATACAAAGTGACCAAGATATGGAGACAACGTCCCATTTCATGAACGAGATATTGGTGGTGGAGTTCCCAATAAGGTTCATCATGCCCTCGATGGATTTCTACAAGGGCAACACGAACCCCAAACCACACATCGAGAAATTTGTTTTGTTGATGGAAATTCATGGAATGGCAAAGAGGCCATCTGTTAGGTATTCCCATTGACTCTGGGTGGATCGGCCATGTTGTGGTTGAGGAACTTGACCTCGGGAAGTGTCAATAGCTTTTCCCAACTAAGAAATTCATTTGTATGCCATTTCAAATAGGCATGCATACCGAGGAAGACGATGAGGTCATTGAGGTTAATGAAACAGAGAGATGTCGAGTCTTTGAAAATCTTTATCAATAGGTGCCATGACCTAGTATTAGAGGTCAGGGCGTAAAAGTCTTCGGAGGCGCGGGAAAGTTTCAAATGGGCCCTCAAGGTCGGGAGGTTATGGTCTCACCTGAGGATCCCGGAGATATTGGACTATGCCGCGGCTTTGGAACATGCAAGGAAGTTTGTGTTGATGGAGGGAGAGGAGAATATCGCCTGAGGAGGGTTTGTTTAGAAGCCGAGAGTACCGCAACCAGAAAATCAGTGGGATGTGGGTAGAGACATGAGGAGATCGGTCCCGAAGAAAAATAGTTCAGGCTGATGCCTCAGAATAATCAAGTGTATAAGAGAATGCCACATGCCCAGGTCAACCATGTTGTCGGAGGAACAGTGTACACCTCCATAAACAGACCACTGGCCCAGATAGTTCGGGTATCTAGGATAAAGAACGATTAATTGAGCCTGACCCGAGAAGGTTTCCAATTGATAAGAGAGACAACATGACTTATTGTGTGCATCATAATGTGAGGGGACACACCATGGAAATATATAGAGACCTACAGGAGCATATGTAGGATTTGGTAAGGAACAATTACCTGAATGAGTGCATAAACCAAGCGGCTATGAAGGCCAAATAGCACCGATAACGATAGTCATCAGAAAGTAGTGGGATAGCCAATATGCAAGGTGTACTCGATCAGTTTCCATAGTGCCTACTATTTATTATGTTCATTTAGCAGCTTTTTGGGCTCCTTATTGTGTAAGAGAGTGAAGCACCTAAGATTGAGTTGTTGAATGAAATACAATGTCAGAAGTTGGAGATTGATGGATTTCTCTAAACCTTTGGTGTTGATGCTGAACAAGTTCCTCCTAGAGAAATTGTGGATGTTGTTCGACTTGTCAGTCTTCTGTTTCTCTGAAGAACTTGGTTCAGAATAACATTGTTAAGAATTGTTTAGAGATACAAAAGAAATATTTTTAATAGAGCATCTCTTAGAATAACCCTCAAAGAGTTGTAAGATGGGCAGTAGATCCCCTGAATATGAATAAGACTTTACATTTCTTAAATAAAAACTTGTTCTCCTATGCTTGTTTATTATTTGAGTGGGAAATGCATATTTAATATTCTTGTGAGATACTCGTGAATAGTGTACATTAGGGGTGTTCATAGGGTCGGGTCGACCCGCGACCCGACCCGACCCGCAATGACCCGACCCGACCCGGTCGGGTTTATCCATTTTAAATTTTATTTTAGGTCAACCCGAACCCGACCCGAAATATCGGATCGGGTCACGGGTTTCGGGAAGAAAAAATCGGGTCTGACCGACCCGACCTGAAGTAAACATTTAAACAATTATAATATATATATTTTGTATGATACAAATTTAACAAGAAACAATCGTAGCTGGATTGACAATGTCCTTTATAATTCTCTTCAGGTGGTTGTGGTTCGAATCCCAGCTGCCATATTTAAATTTTTGAAAATTTTAATTGTTAAATAAATGTGTAAGGTGGCGTGGGATTCGAACTCTGCTGTCTCTGCATGATCTGAAATTTAATTTCAACGCTCTGCCAATGCAGCTACTGACTACTTTTATGAAATTTTGTACAAAAAAATATATATTATATTTAATGCATATTATGTTGACCCGACCCAACCCGCAGATTTTTGACCCGACCCGATGCGACCCGACCGCGCGGGTCAGCTCCTCAATTTCGGGTCACGGGTCGAAAGACCCGATTGACCCGACCCGATCGGGTCAAAAAAAAAATTAAGAACCCGACCCGACCCGACCCGTGAACACCCCTAGTGTACATTAAGGGATGCAAAGACATGTGGGAAAAACATGCACCCCCACGACACGCCAATCTCTGATATCATTATCAAACCCCTAGGCTGGAACGTTAACACTCAATGACTTGCATCTTTGAGGAATGTTGCAGCATGAAGGCCTGCATGGCGTTTGGCGCCTCGGGTATCCTTAGCACGTCTAGTGAGCAAGTCGGCCTGGCGTTTGGTGCCTCAAGGTAATAATAGCACGTATGGATGGTAAATGATTTCGGTACTACGATACCTCTGGGTTTGCATAACGTGTGGAGGGATTATTCCCCCCACGACATTTTCCGCCCAATATTCGGGGTGCATAGCACGGGGAAGACCCACCGTCCTCTGTGGCATTTGTAGCTAGGGGTTTGATCGGATCAAATCGGATCGGATCTGATTCTTTTATCCGATCGAGTTGAGAATAATGGGTTTGACGGATTTTGGATCGGATCGATCGGTTTTTTTTTTTATTTTAATTGATATGTAAAACGACGTCGTTTTTTAGTGTGAGAAACGACGTCGTTTTACCTAATTGCTTTACTTCACATCTTCATTACTTCTTCGTCATTCAGTCTTAAGTCTTTATTCTTCATCAGTTCATCTTCTTCTTAAATCTTCACTTGAATCACTTCACTCTTCGGTCTTCAGTTCACCGTCGCCGTCGAACAACTCAGAGAAAGTAAGTTCCCTGTTTATGACTGCTTATAGAACTAATTATTGTTTAAAAAGTTTGTAAGAAGAGGAACCTAAAATTTTTCCGTTGAATTGATGAATTCTAATTTTCAAGTGTCATCTTTGCACAAGTAAATTCCTTATCTCTTTTCTTTCCTTTAATTGTAGTTTTGAGCAAGAAAATGAAATTCCCAAATTCGTAAGTCAAGAACCCTAGTATCCATTTTTGTATATTTGAGCTTAAAATAAGTTGATAGCATGCATAACCATGCATTTCATGTTGATATAAGAAAGTATTAGGCTTGATTTTCGAAATTCCTAATTTTCCCTTAAGAGTAAGGGCTGGCAGAAATTTAACCTTGTTGTGGAGGGTGTGTTTTTGTTTCTTTCATAATAATTGATGATGGTCCATGCTTGGAATAATATTTTGATATGAGTTTCATATTGATTTAATGTGAGAAATAAAAGGGTGAATATATACCCTTTGACCGAATTATGTAATGATAATGGCGATAATATTGAAGAATGAAATGATTAAAATGTTGCATAACTTGATCATACATTTCTAGTATTTTGAATCCGACCAGATCCTTCTTGGTAATTTATTTGAAAATGATAGGAGAAGAAGCTTTAGAGAGGCTGAGATGAATGTGAACTCTATATCCTTATTGAAATACTTGGAACCGTTTGGACCTAGGAGTCAGTAGTTAGACTAAGGGACTATCGGAAGTAATAGCTACTCGCTTTGTTATCTTTGAAGGTACAATTTTGACAAAGTTATGTTTTTCTTTGATTATTTATTTGAATAAACATTTACTAGCTTAAAAAATAGGGGAACTTAAAGAAGTATTGAAGTAAACCTTAGTAGCAAAAGAAAGAACGGTTTGTTATTTATTTCCTCTTTTTACGATATGATGGTGGCCTTTACGATATGAAATGGTTATATACTTATATTTTATATTTCAGAAACATTGTTTATTAATTTCCATCTTTTGCAGGCTTGAGTTGTTTGTTGCTGTCTTGTCGTGCTGGAAGTGGAAGGACACTGGGGATACTGGATAGTATTGTGGATTGATATTGTAGTCATGTGGTGTTGTGTTTTGTGTACTGTCACTACTGTTTAGTGAAAATTTTGGCTTTTGTAGTTTGTTGATCTTGACATCTTGTGGTATTGTTAACTACTATTTTATTTTTCTTCATCTTGTGGTCATGTTGTATTGTTGTTATTGTTATTGTTGTGTGTACTGTCAAAACCAGATTATGCTGGCAGTTTGTGTGTCATGTTGTTATTGTTATTTTGTTCATCCTGCTGATATGTCTGCTGATATTTTGTCTGTGTAGTGAAAAAATCGGATCGGATCGAATTGGTCTGATCCGAAATCGGCCTATTTTCGATCGGACCAATCCGATCCGATTCGAATTCAGATCGGATCGGATTGGTCCGATCCGAAACATGACGATTTCGGATCGGACCAATCCGATCCGAATTCGAATCTGGTCGGATCGGATTGGTCCGATTCGATCCGATAATTATCGTATCAAATCAGATCGAGTTCGATTAGCTAGATCCGATCCGATCGAATCATAAATTTCAATGAATTTTGGATCGGATCGAATTCGAATTCGGTTCGATCCGATCCGAATTCGATAATGCCCAGGCCTATTTGTAACCTCGGGAGGTAATAGCACGGGGAAGGCTAGAGATCCTCTGTGGCATTTGTAGCCTCGTGATACGCCTAACATGGGGAGGGAGAATGCCCTCGTGGCTTTTGCCATCACATTTCGGATTTGTAGGAGCATGACACAAGGAATGCCTGAGGGTTTCCGTGGCATTTGCAGACTCGGGCCATGCCTGACATGGTAAAAATCTCATGGCGTTGGTCGCCTCATCGATCCATAGCTCGGTTCTCCGGGACGTTGAACTTTAAAGTTCAAAATTGTTGTTTTGGGTAGCATGAGGCTGTTGGGTTTCTAATTAGTCCCAAAATCAATTTCAAGCAAGAAATTATGTGCGAATACAACAAAGAAGCATGACAGAATCATACTTACATTGAACGGTTTTGCGATGCGAGGAACAACAAAAATCTTCAAGCTTTTGGTCCATGATGCTCACGGCAAAGGCTCCTCTTTTTGCTCCATTTTCGGTCATCTCCAAGCTCCAAGCTTGGTGTGCATTCCATGCCCACGGGTGGGTTTCCCTATCACCTTCGCAAGACTCCGGAAGTGTGCTAGGACCTTGGAAATTTTGCCACAAAATTCCCTAATTCTTCCTTGTAAACTCTGATATTGTAATAATTTTTGGGGAAGAAAAATGGCCCAAGGCCATGAGAGGAGAAGAGAAGAATGAGAGAGGATAGTCAAAAGTGTTGTGTAAAAATTGATTTCAAAAACCAATTAAATGTTATACCAAATATTTGGTATTTGTCATTTAATTTCTTACACAAATTGGAGTGTAAAACAAGTTATCATCATTGTCACCAAAACCCATCACCAAAAGCAACTAAACATGACAAGTGATGTGACAACTGATGTGACAAGTAGGCCCCACTCGAATTCGAAATGCGAGTGGACCCGCAAACACTCCCGGGCTAGGGTTCGCTAATTCTGAATTAACGAATTTTCCGTTGCGACGTAATTAAATCAAATTCAATTAAATAATTTGCCTAGCAAAATTACTATAATTCTAAATTAACTCGTTCGCCCGAATTTAAATCTAATTTTAATTCAGCGTCGAAATCCAATTTCGTATAATATATCAAATATATTATTTTATCGATTAATTCCAAATTAATCGTTCTCTCTCTTTAAATAAAATTTTATCCCAGATAAAATATCTTCGTAATTAATTCCAGATTAATTTTCTCTCTCTTCTAATTAATCCAAGATTAATAAAGTGCGAGTCATACGTCATCGGTGAATCTTCAGAAAGCGACCCATGAGATCCCCGGATATGTTGGCAGTAAATCCGGTCGTCGGACTATCTGAACACGTACGTACCTAGTACTACATTTTTACCGATTTACAAGACATGATTGGCTTCTAGCAAAGCACCGTGCCTACCCAATTCTCCAGAAATATTCTTACTGGAATATGTGATCTATATCAGGCGTAGTATACGTAGTATTACGTATATCGATCCAACATCGGATGTCACGTGCAAGGCCTGGGGCTGGAATTATGTCTGCCTCGTACGAAGCACATATCGAATCTCTGGTAACTAATCTCTATAATCGGATAAACATGACCTAGCCATAATATCCTGATAGCTGCAGCATATAAGAGCACCAGTTTCGTATCTTACGTGATCATCATCTCCACTATGACTGGAGTGATACTTCCGTCTTGACATCACACCCAATACACTACGATTCTCAATATACCTAGAAGAGGCGTACACAGAACCTGTTAAAGCCCTGGACAACCAAAACCAAAGTATATTAATTGTCGCAAGTATTAGCGGTGCAAGTCTCAGGTTAAGACCAAATACACCTACCCTGATTCGGACTTCCATAGACACATAGTCATACTACCAATGGAATTCCGAGGGGTCTATCCAGAGCGAAGCTGTTTCCGTACCATCGGTAAACACAACCTCCTATTACACTTGCATGAGTATCCAATACCCAAATATATGAGAACTATGTCGTTATGCTCCCACAAAGCGCACAAGTGTAATACTAGTCTTTTACGCATTATCGATGTCCAATCTCGATAATACTCTGACTAGGGATGTTTAATGATTAAACCTTTATGGATTGATAATGTCTCATATCATCTCAATCCGGAACTAATCATATGGACCTTTTATTATTTATACATCTAGGTAATCCAATTACAAATGATAAAATGGCAATTTCCTTTGTCACATAGTTAATTTGTACAACAACACCATGATCTGTACAAATAGTGATGCTATGGGTCATAATTGTCCAACAGGGGCAAGACGATGTCTTAGGGCCCCTTGTTGTTTCTTTTGGGTCAACACGGGGTATGTGATATATCACCATCATTATG
>SKCR01001778.1:0-28020 GCA_019454045.1 Zanthoxylum bungeanum | reverse complement strand
CTGTAGAGGACAGACCGACAGAGGAGCCATACATTCAGGTAGGTGTATAACCTTCTACATCCTCTCTCTGTAGGTCAACTAGGATATCAAGATCTTCTGATCGCTTGTATTTGATACAAGACAAGAGTCTCGATGTACTAATTACAGAGGAGACTGATTTATGTACCTACAGAGAAGAAATGTTAGACAGTGACTCCGCTAAGTGGGAGGAAGTTATGAAATCTGAATTAGACTCCATACATGAGAATCAAGTTTGGAACTTGGTTTCACTTCCCGGGGGAATTGTTCCTGTTGGTTGTAAATGGGTTTACAAAAGGAAGTGAAATTCTGATGGGAATGTCAAAACCTTCAAGACCCGACTAGTTGCTAAAGGTTATACTTAGAGGCCAAATGTGGACTATGATGAAACCTTTTCACCAGTAGCGATGCTAAAGTCTATTAGGATTTTATTGGCTAACTTTGCTTACCATGATTATGATATTTGGCAAATGGATGTCAAAACCACTTTTCTTAATGGATTTCTTGATGAAGAATTCTATATGGAACAGCCATAGGTTTTTATTTCTAGCTGAAATTCAGGCATGGTATGTATGTTTAAGAAGTCCATTTATGGACTTAAACAAGCATCATGGAGTTGGAATATTCATTTTGATGAGGTAATCAGATAAACTGGTTTTCTTGAAAAGGAAACTTGTGTTTATAAGAAGGTCATTGGGAGCATGGTAGTGTTCTTGGTACTATATGTTGATGATATCATTATCATTAGGAATGATCTTGGGATGATGTAGGGCGTTAAAGCATATCTCTATAAGAAATTCTCCATGAAAGATTTGGGAGAGGCCTCCTATATAATTGGTATAAAACTCTATAGAGATAGAGAAATGAGGTTGATTAGATTGTCGCAATCCTCGTATATAGATAAGATCTTAGATAGGTATAACTTTAGCAATTATAAAATTACTAATGTACCTTTTCAATATGGCATTCATCTTTCGAAGAAGATGTGTCCTTAAACGGAAGATGAAAAGACTAGAATGTCTAATCAACCATATGTATCATGCTTATGAAGCATTATATATGCCATGTTGTGTACGAGACCTGATATTAGTCATGTAGAAAGTGTTACTAGCAGGTATCAGGCCAATCCAGGTAATGATCATTTGATGGCTGTTAAACATATCCTTAAGTATCTTAAAGATAATGATAAGTTTCTTATTTATGGAGGTGGTGATTTATAGATTATAGGGTATAAAGATTTTGACTTTCAGTCAGATTCTGATGATAGAAAGTCTACATCATGTTTTGTATTTACTCTTAATAATGATGCAATCTGTTTGAAAAGTTCCAAGCAAGGATATACAAACTGATTTCACCACTGAGGCGGAATATATTGCAGCATCTGATGTTGCTAAAGAAGCTATATGGA
The DNA here is from genome assembly GCA_019454045.1 of Zanthoxylum bungeanum. NCBI lineage: Eukaryota > Viridiplantae > Streptophyta > Magnoliopsida > Sapindales > Rutaceae > Zanthoxylum > Zanthoxylum bungeanum. The sequence goes on along the minus strand of SKCR01001778.1, from coordinate 26,594 downwards.
TTAGAAAATTTATCACAGAGTTGGAATTTGTCCCAAACAACACGGATTCGATCACATTGTCCTATGATAATAGTCGTGTCGTCGCACAAGTAAAAGAATCAAGAGCACATCAAAAGTCGAAGCATGTGGAATGAAAGTACCACACTATTCATTAGATCATTGCTCAAGGAGATGTTGTCATATGCAAGCACCTGGAGAGGACAATGTAACAGACCCACTTACGAATGCCTTACCTCCGAGAATATATGATAGGCATGTGGAGGAGATGGGTATTAGATACCATCAAAATTGGTACTAGAGCAAGTGGCATAAATTATTAGAGTTGGTGCTCGGCGCACCAATTTTTTATGATTTTTTTTGTAAATATGTTGCACTTTTATATTTTTTTTTTTTGAATAAAATTTAGTATTTTCATCGATATAATCTTTTGTTTAATGGTAAAGATGAATATATCCCATAGAATGAGTTATTGTAATGTAGTTGTAAAAACGTCGCAACGGACACAGAGAAATATTACAACTTGATTAATTCTTAAATTTGATCCTAGTCAAGGTTTATATACATGGTCGGTTATTAAACCAGTGATACTGGTAAATGTCATATATTGAAATTGTTCCAATGTCTCATCTCAGTTAACCATGAGTCTTAGAGAGACTCATATAGACATATAGGTATTTATTGGATAAATATTGAAAGACACATTTGATAATTCCTAATAGATGGTACACCAACGTCAAATGGAATCTTCTCGAGTTGAGTAGCATATTATAGCTCATTTGACTTGAGATACCACTGGATATATGTAGGATATCCTTCACATTTTGATGGCAGTCACGTCAACGATCTTTTAAGATCAGACCTCCACCTGTTCATTGGGTGTGGAAAGATACTTATGATATCTTGTGATGTATCCAGAGAGAATTTGTCAGTGCATTGTATAGGATTTAGGTATCCAATCAGTGATTCTTTGAAATCCTTGGCCGAGGTATACTACGAAAATGAGTTTCGAGTATTTATTTGGAGAATCATGATTATGTCGCGACATATTAGAATTGTTCATATCAGATATTTGACGTTATTCTATATCTCTGGAATAATTCAGATAGCCTATGACAGAGGGCTTAAATATATGCAATGATCTCGACTTGTATAGTTTAACTCGATCATTTATGGTCGTCGTAGTTTGTGAGTGGACAAATTACGAACACAGAAATGGTTCTTGTGATAGATAAACTTGAACTTAGAGAGTCCCATAATATGAAGTGTACTCATTGAACACTTAGGTAATTAATTATGGATAATTCGGATTATTCATAATTTACATATGCGAGTAAAATTTGATATGTATTTGTATACAATACATAATTTAATATGATACACATTAATGGCCTATTGATTTTTGACACTTGTTGTATTATGGTTAATTGAATTAATTAAAAGTTAATTTATTTATTAATCATGATAAAAAGAGAATATTCTTGGAATATTTTCTCATAACCTTATTTTGTCATTTAGTGAAAGGAAATTCAAATTAATTAAATTATTGATTAATTTTGGCTTTCTAGAAGAAAGAATATTCTTGGCATATTCTGGATATTTGGCTATTTGTGATTGGCCAAACCGTGTGTGTGACACATGGACTCCACTAACTTAAAATTGGTTAATTAATCTTATTTACATAAGATAAAATTTGTGTTATTTTTTGGACCAAGTATTGACATGGTAAATGACCAAAAAGTCCTTCCATTTTTGAAAATGGTGAATAAAAAATGGAAATTGTATTTTCATTTTTTGGTTAGCCATTTTCCCAAAAAGTTTGGAGCAAAGAGAAAAATTAGGGTTGTTTTCAAAAGAAGAACATCAGAGAAGAATGATTTGGAAAATTTGAAGTAAAATCAAAAGCATAATTAGATTAAGGTAATGCTTTGTTACAAGTCTTGGAAATTATGTTTCCCTAGCATGTCTATATGTATTTGATATATATATATATATTATATATATTATATATATATTATATATATATATATATATATTACATGTATCAAGTATATTATTATATAATATATTTCTTTACAAATTTTTGGTGTTGTTCGATTCTGATAATGACCTTTGTTTTCTTTGATTAAACATGTGTTATTTTGAGTTAATTGTTGAATTAGATTCAATATGTTATTTCCATTTTAGAGTGTTGTAGCCATTCATATGATGCCTATAATTGTTCTTGAGACTTCATTTGCGGTGACTTTAAAATGGTGTAAATTAATTTGATTAATTTGGTGAGAAATTTGATTTTTACATGAAAATGGATAAATTTATTCTCTGGATCAAATCTGGAAAATAAAATATTCTGTGAGTAAAAATATGATGTTTGGATGTGTTTGGATATGTATTAGGTGTTGAACAAATACCAGAAAATATTATGAGTCATAAATTCACAAAAACGGTAAAATCACGCAAAAAAAGTCTTACCGCATGAAGGCTCTCCAAGCAGTGAATTTTTCACTATTTGGACATTCCAAGGGTTGATCGGTTACTACCCAGGCGGCTGGGTCGATCCGATTTTGTATTCGGTTGACCGATTACCTATTTTTGGTAGTATTTATTCATAAATATTCTTGTAAAATCTTTGCCACATTTTTTGCGATTAGTTTATATTGTTAATGTTGGGGTTGGTGCTCGGAGCTCCAATCAAAATCATATTTATGTCCAATTCATGAATACGAGCAATACATTTTTCCATAATATTACTTATTTATGGTAGCACCTCTTGTCTTTTATTATATATATTCGATCTAATTCATTAGATTGAAACTAAATCATGTTTAGTGATATATACATATTAGACAAAGACCCAATAATATAAATGTAGTGCGCAATTATAATGTAGCTTGTAATTGACATTGGGAAGCGTCACTACTAGAAATATATTATCAAATTAAGTTCCTGGTCAAGATTTACTGACACGGGTCAGTTAGTAAAATTCGTTTAGACCAGTACATGTCGTATATCAGACTTTGGTTGGATGATTTATCCCAATGAACCATGAGTCTCGGGAGACTCATATAGACGTGTAGGTGTTTATTTGATAAACATTGAACGACTCACTGAAGATTACCTAATAGATGGTACACCAACGTCAATAGAAATCTTCTTGGGTCGAGTAGCATAGTGATTCTTTGACTTGAGATACCACTGTGGATATATGAGTTATCCTCAACACTTGGATGGCAGTCACGTCACTGATCTATTTATATTAGACCTCCATCTGTTCATTGGGTGTGGACTCATGCTCATGATATCCTGTGTGTATCAAGATAGGATCTTTCAGTTTTCTGTACATGGCATATCTATTCATTATATGATTAGCAATCTGTTAAATCCATGGTCGCGGTATACTTCGGATGTAAGTTCCGAGTTTTATTTAGAAGATTGCTAATAGATATGTCGATAGGATTATACCTATAGAGATTTGAAGTTTATATATATATATATCTATGGGATAATCTGGATACTTGTGACAGAGGGATTATACGTATACAATGACCTCGACCTGTATGATTCAACGAGTTTATCCATGGTCGTCATAATTTACGAGTGGTAAATTATGGACACGAAATTGGATTTCGTGATGGATATGCCTGAATCTAGAGAGTCTCACTAATTAAATATATTCGTAGAGCACTAGGGCAATTTTTATGAATAATGGAGATTATTTATAAATCGTTTAACCATTAAAAGAAAAATACATGCAATCGGGACCTAATCGTCATTTTCGAAATTAATGTGTATTTGTATTTAATTCTTGATTTTATTAAATACACATTAATAAAATATCAAATTGTGATATTTGACATATGTATATATATATGTATTTCAATATTTAAAGTATATATAATACATATATTAGGATATTTGTATTTAATTATTTAAATTCTAAATAATTAAGTTAATTAAATAACAAAATATCTTTTTCATAATTTTTTTTTTTTTTGGAAATGGCACGTGTTTATTGGATATACTTGTAAGTTTACATTATTTTTTATAATTGTTATCTTTAAACTAAGTAAAAGTGTTCCAATATAAATGAGACAAATGAAAAAATTATTTATTGCATTTTTGTTGCTCACGGCAACAACAAAGAATTACATATGAATATTTTTTGTTTCATTTTTATATTGATTCAAGGTTTTCAAAAATTCACTAACTTAAAATTGAGAGAAAAATGTGATGAACAAATGGAGAAAAGCTTGGAAACTTGGAGTTTTGTAAGTTATTTCCAAATTTCTTCAACTAAGAAATTGTTTCTATGATTCTATGCTTCAACTTGTGTAGCTTAGAGTTTTCTCTTATGTTCAATTCCGTGAATTATTGTGTTGGAAACTTGTTTGAAGGTGATTAGCATGTATGATTAATTAATAAGCTAATTAGGAGTAATTAAGCCTATTTATTTAATTGGTGAATAAAATTGTCATTCTAGAGTTGCTTAGTCATTCATAAATAACCTAAAACTATTCTTGAGTTGTTTCATGATGGTGAGACTTGATTGGTTTGGTATTGGATTGATTAAAGTGTTGAATTTTATCAATTTAGTGTAAATTGTGCAATTGGTGTAATTTGTGAAATTATGGTTCTAAACCCAATCCAATTTTGGGGATTTTTCATATATGTGATTTAATTTGATGTATATATGATGTATATTAAATTTGGGATCAATTGGATTTGATCTTGACATATTTTGTACTAAAAATGTCATAATTGTAAATCCTGGAAAATCTTGGGGCTGTTCGGCAAATTTAGGAAAATTTGGAATTTTTATTGCAAATTGTATTTTCATGTATTAGACAAGTATAAATCATTTTGGGATTGATTTGGAATCACTTAAATATGTATTTGACAATTTGAGGATCAAAATGTAAAGTTTATGGGTCTCACGGCAATTAATGATAAATCTGATTTTTCAAATAAAAATTCAGTTTTTATTTATTGATTAATTAGAAGAAATTGGTTTATTTTAATTGTCCAAGAAAACTATTTATAGGAAATTGTTAAGGAATGAAAATACACGAAAACGGTGAAAAACAGTATTACCGGGTAACGGCTGCCCAAACGGTGAACTGGGCACTATTAGGGCAGTCCATGAACTATCCAAATATTTGTGGAGATGACTTGGGCAGTCCCCATGTGCATTGGTCGATCGGTTCGACCGGAAACGCGTTTTATGCTATTTTGCGGAAAAATATTTTCGTAAAAGTTTCGCTACGTTTCTATATTATTTATGTCGTTATATGATATCGAATAAACAAGTTTAGGTGAAATATGAATGAACTATCAATATTGGATATTGAATAATTTATTCGTAAGTTTACAAATTTTAAACTACGATTTCGCCTGAACCACGCTTCTTCCGCTGCGCCGCCCTGATAAAATCCCAACAGTTAAGTTATTAACAAATAATAAGTTAGGTGAAATACGATCTAATTATAGTTATTGGATATCAGCTAATTCGTTCTAAAAAATTTAAAATGTTTAAAATCCCTTTTTGCCTAAAATCGCGCTTCTGCCACCAAAACGCCAACACATACGCATATACACCAAACATATGAATATACCTATTACTTCGAATTCAGATACCATAGCTTTAACAATCTTCATGTCTTTTACTTATCATTCAAATATACTCAATTTCCAGAATTCTTATCAGAAACTTCCATGTACAAAAACTTACCAGTTAAGATATTTATTTATAAACACATCCCTTCGCACATGTACTTTACCCATTAAAAATAGCTTAGCTTATACCAATTCAGAAATCATGATTTGTTCCATTTACTATCCGATTCCGTATACCCAACCTATACATATCTTAACATCATATGTATATACAATACATCTTCATATACTTATACATGTGCTTATAGATATACTTATACATACTCATACATTTACATACACGTATACATATCATTACTAATTCTTACACTTTCATACATCCATATATACACATAAACATTACGTTCATTTCATATCTCACTTCTTATCATATCAATAACAAAGATCCATACATGTGGTGGTCGATTATCTTAACCATACGTAATCTCGAACTTTATTCTTAAGAATATCCCTTAACTATCATCGTCTTATACTAAATACTTCAACCATATTATATATATATATATATATATATATTTAAACGCAGTCAAATTTAAGTACTCATCACATGGATTACTTACATTGCTTCGTAGTACTCCAGGTTCTAGTCAAATCTGCCAAAACAAATGGCGAAACACCGTCAGAATCGCAACATTACAGAATTCTTGGGTTAACTAAGATAAAATTCTGGATCTTTCCGGGACAATCATATTAAGTCTGATTTTAATGATTTCAGTTATATTATTCTTAAAACATTATTAAAAGCTAATTTGAGCCACTAGTTAACTTAAATAATCGGTTTACGTGTTTTTTGAAAATCATCCTAAAATATTTCCGCAAACGCTACGAAAGGGTCTTGAACCCTCCGAACCTATCCAAATTTATCTAAACATTATTGTATTATCATAAATATCTCATATCTATCATTATGATAAAAAACACATCAATACACTTATTACCTATCATAATGATAAAAAACAGGTCAGACAAATACGTATATAGACAAAACATATGAATATACTTATTACTTGGAATTCATATACCATTCCCTTTAGCAATCTTCATGTATTTTACTTATCAACCAAATACACTCAGTTTCCAAAATTCTTAACAGAAACATCCATGTATAAGAACTTACCAGTTAAGATATCCATTCATAAACAGATCCCTTCGCACATGTATTTTACCCATTAAAAAAAACTTAGCGTATACCATTCAAAAATCATGATTTGTTTCATTTACCATTTCCGTATACCCAACCTATACATATATCAACATCATATGTATATACAAATACATGTTCATATACTTATACATACTCATACATTTACATACACGTATACATATCATTACTGATTCTTCCACTTTCATACATCCATCCATACACATAAATATTAGGCTCATTTCATATCTCACTTCATATCATATCAATAACAAAGATCCATACATGTGGTGGTCGATTATCCTAAATTTACAGAAAATTGGGCATGGTGTATCCTAAAACTGGACAACCTGGATCACAATCCAACATCAAAATAAAATCTCAGAAAAATATCAAACAAACAAAAGGACCCCAGGTCCACAAAAAACACATCATATCAACACTTAAGGGCTCCTTGCCCACAATATCAAACAACACTTAAAGGCTTGTGCCTACAACATCAATGCAAATCAAATCTTTAACCTATAAAAACAAACCAGCGTGCTCAGAATGACAACAACATAATACAAAAGAACCTAAACCTCTACATCTTCTCCTATGACACTTGTGAGAGTGACTGCAACTTGGGCGATCCGCATCTCGAGCATGACTCCCAAAGCTGAAGTGGTTGACTAACCTGGAAGCCATCCTACAAAACAAGCAAACTGGTTGGTGTGAGTTATAAAACTCAGTATGTAACCATACAAGTATTACAAACAAGTTAAACTTATCACCAGTTTATCAGAATTACTAAATTGTTACAAGTTTAGATTTATTAACTTGTTATTATCCTTTATAGTTTACCTATGTCAAATTTCCATGTCTTTATGTTCACATATACACCAATTTATTAACCAAACATCCAAATCACACAAGACATTAGTACGAATTTAACAAAATATATCATTTTACATCGAAACCATTTCAATCACAAGAAACATGAAGTCACATTCTTAAACTTTATTACGAATACACATCTTTGAAATATCATCAAATTGGTAAACCAAACAAAATTTCTTCTATTCGATTACAAAATCTCTTCAATACCAAAACAAACCTCCCTTAACTTTGCTTAATTACGGTAACCTTATAATAGTTTAACATTCGGGATTTATATGCATTTGCACATATCGTAGCACACTTCTCTTATATACATGCAAATATAATTTCAGAGTTCTTACACATATGCATACATTACTATCATACAACTATCAAACATGCTTTATAACTTCTAATATTTACATCAGTTTTCATAATCATTCATTCACTTTACATGACCATATATTTTCCATACGTCTTGCGAATTATATCATACATATACATACACTCAGACATACAATTATCATACAACCGATAACGAAACACATATAACAATCAGTACATCAGAGAACACATCGTCAAACAATAAAAACATATGGCTGGCAAACATATGGCTGGCTTACACATACACTGCTCGTATGAGACTAATTACATATTTTAGAATAGGTATGAGATGAATTCCTTCTGAATGGATTCCTAATCAGTTTGACTACTATACCACAAAATCATCCACCAATAGACATACATGCATGCACACATATTACGTAACTCAAACTCATCACACGATTTCTCATATACAAGTACATTCACAACAAACATTATTTAATCATCAGAATAGTCATACAACACTGTTAAAGTTAGTGCTCAGCGCGCCAATTTTTCATGTATTTATTGTAAATATGTTGCACTTTTATATTTTATTTTGAATAAAATTCAGTACTTTCATCGATATAATCTTTTGTTTAATGGTAAGGACATATATATCCCTTAGAATGAATTATTGTAATGTGGTTGCAAAAATGTCGCAACGAACACTGAGAAACATTACAACTTGATTCATTTTTAAATTTGTTCCTAGTCAAGGTTTATGTACATGGTCGGTTATTAAACTTGTGATACTAGTACATGTCATATATTGAAATAGTTCCAATGGCTCATCTCAGTTAACCATGAGTCTTAGAGAGATTATATAGACATGTAGGTATTTATTAGATAAATACTAAAATGACTCACTTGAAGATTCCTAATAGAAGGCACACCAACGTCAAAATGAATCTTCTCCCGTAGATATGTAGGATATCTTCCACACTTTGATGGCAGTCATGTCAATGATCTTTTAATATTAGACCTCCTCATGTTCGTTGGGTGTGGAAAGATACTTACGATAGCTTGTAATGTATCCATAGAGGATCTGTCAGTCACATGTATGGGATTTAGTTATCCAATCAGTGATTCTTTGAATTCCTTGGCCGAGGTATACTTTGGAAACAAGTTCCAAGTATTTATTTGGAGAATCACGATTATGTTGCGACATATTAGAATTGTTCATAGCAGAGATTTAACGTTATTCTATATCACCAGAACAATTCTGATAGCCTATGATAGAAGGATTAAATATAAACAGTGATCTCGACTTGTATGTTTCAACTCGATTATCTATGGTCGTTGTAATTTGTGAGTGGATAAATTATGGACACGGAATGGTTTCTATGACTGAAAAACTTGAACTTAGAGAGTCCCACAAAATGAAGTGCACTCATTGACCACTTAGGCAATTAATTATGGATAATTTGGATTATTCATTATTTACACATGCAAGTAAAATTTGATGTGTATTTATATACAATACATAATTTAATTAGATACCCATTAATGGCCTAGTTTTTTTTTTTTTGGCACTTGTTGTATTATGGTTAATCAAATTAATTAAATGTTAATTAATTATTAATCATGATAAAATGATAATATTTATGGAATATTTTCTCATAACCTTATTTTGTCATTTAGTGAAAGGAAATTCAATTTAATTAAGTTGTTGATTAATTTTGCTTTCTAGAAGAAAGAATATTCTTTACATATTCTTGATATTTAACTAATTGTGATTGGCCAATTATATGTGTGTGACACATGGACTCCACTAACTCAAAATTGGTTAATTAATCTTATGACATAAGATAAAATTTGTGTAAAAGTTTTGGACCAAGTATTGGACTTGGTAAATGACCAAAAAGGCCTTCCATTTTCGAAAATGGTGAATAAAAAAGGGAAATTGTATTTTCATTTTTTTGTTAGCCATTTTCTCAAAGAGTTGAGAGCAAAAAGGAAAATTTTTGGTCAGTTTCAAAAGAAGAACATTAAAAGAGAAAGATTTAGAAAATTTAAAGCAAAATCAAAAGTTTAATTAGATTAAGGTAATGCTTTTGTTTCCAGTCTTGGAAATTATTTTTCCCTAGCATGTCTATATGTATTTCATATATATATTACATGTTTCAAGTCTATTATTAGATAATATATTTGTTTCCAAATTTTTGCTGTTGTTGGATTTTGATAATGACTTTTGTTTTCTTTGATTAAGCTTGTGTTATTTTGAATTAATTGTTGAATTAGATTCAAGATATGATATTTCCATTATATTTTGTTGTAGCCACTCATATGATGCCTAGAATTGTTCTTGAGACTTCATTTGTGGTGACTTTAAAATGGTAAAACTTAATTTGATTAATTTCGTGGGAAATTGGATTTTTACATGAAGCATGTATAATTTTTTTTCTAGATCAGATCTCGTAAACATAATATTTTGGGAGTAAAAATATGATGTTTCGATGTGTATTGGGTATTGAAAAAATACCAGAAAATGTTTCAAGTCGTAAATTCGCAAAAATGGGCTTACCGCGTGAGGGCTGTCCAAGCAGTGAATTGTTCACTATTTGGACAGTCTAGGGGCTGACCGGTTATTACCCAAGTGAGATCGGGTCGACCTTACTTGGTATTCGGTTGACCGGTCACCCATTTTTCGTAGTATTTATCAGAAAAGTTTTCATAAAATCTTTACCATGTTTTTGCGATTAGTTTATGTTGTTAAGTTGTTAACATATAATATGTTTAGGTGAAATACGATCTAATTAGAGGTATTGAATAAAAATCCTTTTTACCTAAAACCGCGCTCAGACACCAAAACGCCAACAAAAATGGTATCAGAGCATCTAATCCCACATTCAAAAATATTTTTCATGTTATCAAATATTTTATATTTAAACCAATATATTTTTCGTATGCTATAATTAAAATGATTGGATCTTTTTTTAACTAATTGATAGTAAAAATTTAAATATCCATATAATAAGTCTTTATTTATTTATGTGTGTATTTGTAGACTTTAATGGTTCGTCTTGTCAAAACGGATGCGAATTTATTTGATGGTCGTGCCCGCAACATGCCAAAGCTGTGTGGGTATGGTTTATAGGAATTAATTTGCACCGGTAAAACTTATTTTGATAAGAAACAACGTCAAAGGGAATCTTCTCGAGTTGAGTAGCATATTATAGCTCATTTGACTTGAGATACCACTGGATATATGTAGGATATCATTCACATTTTGATGGCAGTCTCTTCAACGATCTTTTAAGATCAGACCTCCACCTGTTCATTGGGTGTGAAAGATACTTACGATATCTTGTGATGTATCCAGAGAGGATCTGTCAGTCCATTGTATAGGATTTAGGTATCCAATCAGTGATTCTTTGAAATCCTTGGCCGAGGTATACTGCGGAAATGAGTTTCGAGTATTTATTTGGAGAATCATGATTATGTCGCAACATATTATAATTGTTCATAGCGGATATTTGACGTTATTCTATATCTCTGGAATAATTCAGATAGCCTATGACAGAGGGCTTAAATATATACAATGATCTCGACTTGTATAGTTTAACTCAATCATTTGTGGTCGTCGTAATTTTGTGGTGGACAAATTACGAACACATAAATGGTTCATGTGATAGATAAACTTGAACTTAGAGAGTCCCACAATATGAAGTGTACTCATTGAGCACTTAGGTAATTAATTATAGATAATTCAGATTATTCATAATTTACATATGCGAGTAAAATTTGATATGTATTTGTTTACAATACATAATTTAATAAGATACACATTAATGGCCTATTGATTTTTGACACTTGTTGTATTATGGTTAATTGAATTAATTAAAAGTTAAATTATGATAAAAAGAGAATATCCTTGGAATATTTTCTCATTTAGTGAAAGGAAATTCAAATTAATTAAATTATTGATTAATTTTGGCTTTCTAGAAGAAAGAATATTCTTGGCATATTTTGGATATTTGGCTAATTGTGATTGGCCAAACCGTTGTGTTGTGACACATGGACTCCACTAACTTAAAATTGGTTAATTAATCTTATTTACATAAGATAAAATTTGTGTTATTTTTTGGACCAAGTATTGACATGGTAAATGACCAAAAAAGGCCTTCCATTTTTGAAAATGGTGAATAAAAATGGAAATTTGTATTTCCATTTTTTGGTTAGCTATTTTCTCAAAAAGTTTCGAGCAAAGAGAAAAATTAGGGTTGTTTTCAAAAGAAGAACATCAGAGAGAATGATTTGGAACATTTGAAGTAAAATCAAAAATATAATTAGATTAAGGTAATATTTTTGTTACAAGTCTTTGAAATTATGTTTCCCTAGCATGTCTATATGTATTTGATATATATATATATTACATGTATCAAGTATATTATTATATAATATATTTCTTTCCAAATTTTTGGTGTTGTTCGATTTTGATAATGACCTTTGTTTTCTTTGATTAAACATGTGTTATTTTGAATTAATTGTTGAATTAGATTCAAAATGTTATTTCCATTTTAGATTGTTGTAGCCATTCATATGATGCCTAGATTGTTCTTGAGACTTCATTTGCTGTGACTTTAAAATGGTGTAAATTAATTTGATTAATTTCGTGAGAAATTGGATTTTTACATGAAAATGGATAAATTTATTCTCTGGATCAGATCTGGAAAATAGAATATTTTGTGAGTAAAAATATGATGTTTGGATGTGTTTGGATATGTATTGGGTGTTGAACAAATACCAGAAAATATTCTGAGTCGTAAATTCACAAAAACGGTAAAATCACGCAAAAAGTCTTACCGCTTGAAGGCTCTCCAAGCAGTGAATTTTTCATTATTTGGGCATTCCAGTGGTTGATAGTTACTGCCCAGGCGACTGGGTCGATCTGATTTTGTATTCGGTTGACCGATTACCTATTTTTGGTAGTATTTATTCAGAAATATTCTTGTAAAATCTTTGCCACATTTTTTGCAAATAGTTTATGTTGTTAATGTTGTGGTTGGTGCTCGGAGCTCCAATCCAAATCATATTTATGTCCGATTCATGAATACGAGCAATAAATTTTTCCATAATATTACTTATTTATGGTAGCACCTATTTTTTGGACAATTATGACCCATAGCATCACTATTTGTACAGATCATGGTGTTGTTGAACAAATTAACTATGTGACAAAGGAAATTGTCCTTTTATCATTTGTAATTAGATTACCAAGATGTATAAATGATAGAAGGTACTTATGATTAGTTCCGGATTGAGATGATATGAGACAGTATCAATCCACGAAGGTTTAATCATTAAATATCCCTAGTCAGAGTATTATCGAGATTGGACATCTATAATGCGTAAAAGACTAGTATTACAGTTCTGCGCATTGTGGGAGCATAATGGCATAGTTCTCATATATTTGGGTATAGGATACTCATGCAAGTGTAATAGGAGGTTGTGTTTACCGATGGTACGGAAACAGCTTCGCTCTGGATAGACCCCTCGGAATTCCATTGGTAGTATGACTATGTGTCTATGGAAGTCTGAATCAGGGTACGTGTATTTGGTCTTAACCTGAGACTTGCACCGCTAATACGTGCGACAATCAATATACTTTGGTTTTGGTCGTCCAAGGCTTTAACAGTTTCTGTGTACGCCTCTTCTGGGTATATTGAGAATCGTAGTGTATTGGGTGTGATGTCGAGATGGAAGTATCACTCCAGTCATAGTGGAGATGATGATCACGTAGGATACGGAACTGGTGCTCTTATATGCTGTAACTATCGGGATAATATGACTAGGTCATGATTATCCGATTATAGAGACTAGTTACCAGAGATCTGATATGTGCTTCGTACGGGGCGGCACAATTCCAGCCCCAGGCCTTGCACGTGACATCAGATGCTGGATCGAAATACGCAATACTACATATACTACGCCTGATATAGATCATATATTCCAGTAAGAATATTTCTGGAGAATTGGGTAGGCACGGTGCGTAGTACTAGGTACGTACGTGTTCGGATAGTCCGACGACCGGATTTACTATCAACATATCCGGGGATCTCATGGGTCGCTTCCCAAAGATTCACCGATGACGTATGACTCGCACTTTATTAATCTAGGATTAATTATAAGAGAGAGAAAATTAATCTGGGATTCATTACAGAGATATTTTATCTGAGATAAAATATTTTAAAGAGAGAGAACGATTAATTTGGATTAATCGATAAAATAATATATTCGTTATATTATACGAAATTGGATTTCGACGCGGAATTAAAATTGGATTTTAATTCGGGCGAATGAGTTAATTTAGAATTAATTCGTCAGCGATGTGAATAGTAATTTTGCTAGGCAAAATAATTTAATTGAATTTGATTTAATTACGTCGCAACGAAAAATTCGTTAATTCAGAATTAGCGAACCCGAGCTCGGGAGTGTTTGCGGCCCACTCGCGTTTCGAATTCAAGTGCGGCCCACAAGTCACATCTAGCGTCAAATCATCAGTCACTTTGATTGATGTGATGTCTAGTCACTTTGAGTGATGTGATGTCTAGTCATTTTTGATGTGAATAGTGACATGAGTGGTTGATGGCATTTATTCCTATTTTTGGCTCCAAATTTTTGTTGAATTTTGGAAAGCCATTTACAAGTTTTTGGATAAGGATTTTTGGGATTAGATTTTAGAAATCTAATTCAACACAAAACCAAAACCACTCAACCTCTCTCTTCTCTCACAAGTTTCGGCCAAGGGCCAAACAATTCCTCTCTATATTTTTCTTCACAAAACCGTGAACTAGAGGAAGAAATTAGGAAGATTTGTTGCAAATCTTTCCATTGCTAGCACATGAAGAGTCATCCAAGGCGATACGGAAAATGGAGGAGGACAAAACAGTCCATTGCCGTGAGCTTAAGGAAGGGAGAAAACGTTTTGTTGTTCATCGCATCGCATAACCGATCAATGTAAGTATGATTCCGCCATATTTCATTGTTGTATTCACATATGATTTCTTGCTTGAATTGATCTTGGGACTAATTAGAAACCCAACAAGGGTATCTTGAGCTATTTTGAGCATGAAATTTGATTAGGGTAAAATTTGGGCAAAATTTATTTGAGCATGTTTGAGTGAAATTGATTGTTTGAGTATGCTTAAATTATGATAACATGGTGTTATGTATGATCAATTTGATGAAAGTTGGATTGGATCATTTTTTCCCCAAAATATTGGCTTGGCCGAATATGGAGTGTGCCCTAATGTCATGGTATTTTTTGATTTTGATCATTGGATGAGTTGAAATCATTTGGGAAATGTTGATTGTGGACTTAATTGGATTGAAACCACATTGGACATGAAAAACCCTAAAATGCCGAGACATGATAAGCATTGAAAATGATTGATTTTTTATTCAATTGTGTTGGACATAAGTTGATGAAAATAAGCATAATTAATTAGGCTAATTGATATTTTGGAAATATTAAGCATAAAGTCCAAATACGACTTAATGGACCTTTAATTTTAATTGGGCCTAATGGGCCTAAATTTGTTTCTTGGCAAATAAGGGTGATTCCTTAAATGGGCTTTGGTATTTGGGTTTGACCCATATTGACCAAAAGTCCATGCATGTTTAAGGGTGTATGATGATGAGACCTTAACAAAGATAATTAATTGGTTGCCAATTACGCGGAAATCCCTCACAAAATATTAACCGTTTTTCCTTCCATTGAGTGATTCTTACTCAAGATCCAAGACTGGCACTGGTTTGTTGGCCAAAGTCAAGGCCTTTTTCCATCGCGAATGTGTTTGAATCATGAAGGCTTTGTTCCATATCGGTGTCTTGTCCAAGTTGTGATTTCTTGGCCAAAGTCAAGATCACTTCTTGTCTATCGACATTGATTACGAAGCTTTCCATGGTCAATGGGTTCCGCTTAACTGGGATCACTAAGTTTGTTGTACCAAAGCCAAGGCTTAGTTGATTCAGAGGAAAAAGGTTAGGGAATATATTGGATATATGTTTCAGACTTGGATGTCCACCTACTGGATCTAGGAATTGGATGGTATCCAATTGATCTTAGAGATCTACCTAGTTAATTATCATACAATTTGTTGGCCAAAGTCAAGATTGTGTGTTATTTAACGGGATTCTAGCCCACTAGGAAACAAGGTTTCTCGAGTACTCCACAGAGGGTTAAAGGCTCACCGAAAAATAGTGGGAGGCAAGTATTAAATTTGCAATATTCGTTTAATTACTTGCTAATACGCGCTCATTCAAATTTTTCGTCAAATAAATTATTTATTAGTTGGACTAATATTTAATGTTGTTTTAAATTAAATAGTTGGACTATATTCAAACTATTTCATTAATAGTTGATTATATAATTGGATTATAGTAATCAATATATTTGAATTAACTAATTTCAATTAATAGTTGATTTTATAATTGGATTATAGTAATCAATATAATTGAATTTAACTAATTTAAATTATAGTTGATTATATAGTTGGACTATAGTAATCATTATATTAAATAGTACCTAAAATCGTTGATTGAATAGTTGGACTATAGGAATCAAGATAAATGAAATATTAACGTTTAGAACATAATCCTAGGAGAAAATGTTTTTAAACGGCTTTAATTTTCAAATTGGGAATAAAACCTCAGGATAGTCCTGAAAACCGAGAAGTTACTTTATTTGATATAGTGACATCCGAGCCTAAGCCCGGAGTTGAGCAAATAGTAGATCATGATCTTTGGAAGATTCATGTGATGATAACTTTAGTGCTTAATCCATTATGCTTGCCGCTAAGACTCCTTAATTTCTTATTCAGAACTAAGGATTAGATCCTTATAGTATGATAATGAAATTGAAGGATCTTCATAGATCTATTCTTAGATCTTAGAAGTACTAAATTGCAATAGTAAACTCTTGGAGAGTTAATGGCTATACTCTAGGAGACAAAGCCAGAGTTTGCAATTAAGGCAAGAAGCGCAAGGCGCATCTTATTTCGACATTCTAGAAGGCCAAAGCTTGGCCAAAGGCTTCTGGGAAGAAATAGGACATATCCCAAATGATGTCTGCCTAAATTATGGCAAACGGGGTCATTGAAGCGTGACTGCCGTATGGACAAGGCAGACATGAAGGAATTGAAGACGGGCAATGCTCTGACTTCAAATATGTTTGTTATAAATATGTTCACTACTAGTATTAAAATTGGATTTTAGATACTAAGAGTGGTACATAAATATGCACTGGTGTGCATAATCTGCTGGTTAGCAGGATACTGACTTCAGTTGAGATTTATCTACGAATCGAAAACGAGAGAGAGTCGTTGTTTTAACCGTAGATACCTAAGTTTAGGAACTACCAGCGGTGTGTACTTAAATTAGGAAACTGTTATAATGTAACTAGTTTGACTAGAAACATTATCTTCATATCAGGGTTTAACCCGTTGCGGGAATACCTTTATATTCTAGAACACTAAAGTGTTTTATTTTATAAAGATGATATTGAGATAAACACATTAGATGTGAATAATAATATTTATATTTTAAATATAAATGAATCTCAAACGTAAAACATGACAAACAAATAGCTCAAACTGATTTGATCAGAAGAGACTTAAATGTGGCATTGTTGTCTGGGACATAATTAAAAAGACTCGTATATCCACACTTTCGAAGAGTGGGTACTATGACAAATTTGATTCTATTCAAATGATGTCTACGAATCTAGTTTATTAGGCAAAGTGCCTAAAACACCTTTTACTTGGTAAAAGTGTAAGTGCCACCGATCTGTTAGCCCTCGTTCATAGTGACGTAAGTGGGCCCATGTCTAGCTAGGCTAGAAGTGGATATGAATATTTCTTGACCTTTATGGATGTGGCATCGCGTTATGGTTATGTGTTTCTTTTAAAACACGAATCGAAAACTTTTGATAAAATCAAAGATTTTCGACACGAAGTAGACAAACAGATCGGCTAAAGTATTAAAACATCATGATTTGTCCATGATGAAAATACTTAAGCAATAAGTTTCTCAAATACTTGAAAGAGTGTAGTATTCTTTCAATGAGGACTCCTCCCGGAACACGTCAATTTGCCGGTGTATCTGAACAGAGAAACCGAATTTTATTGGACATGATAAGGTTAATCATTAGTCGCTCTGAGCTACCATTTCCTTCAAGGGATACACATTAAACAGTGCAACACTTATTTTGAATAAGGTTCTATAATAATCTGTTTGACAGACTTCATATTAGATATGAACAGGAAAGAAACTGGGTTTTCTCTTTCCTGAAGATTTGGGAATGCTAGGCATATGTTTGGATGATACCAAACTAGAACCCAAATCGGATAAGTGCCTAAGTTGTAGGTTATCCTAGGGAAACCAAAAGTATAGTAACTCACAAGAGAACAATTAAATTGTTGCTCGCCATGCGGTCTTCCTAAGAGGAATACTTATATGCAGTGGTAAGTGGGAGGAAAGTAAAACTCGATGAAAATCGGAGTAATACTGTTCCCGCACCGATTCTTTAATGGAACACAAATAGTTCATCAAAGATGAAACTATACCAATAATCTTCGAATACACAAGAATCACGTAAGTCGGAGAGAGTCAGAAAACAACCTGGGAGGTATGGGTTTCTGATCTCACCTCGTAGAGATGTCAATCTTATTGAGGAATACGAACTGACTACGTATGAGGAAGTGATACAAGGTATCGACTCCCTATTATGGAAAAGTGCCATGAAGTCCAAAATGGATTCCATGTATACCAACTATATTTGGATATTAGTTGTTGTACCGGAAGGCATTGTGCATGTTGGTACTATATAAGTCTTCAAGGAAGACATACATGGAAGGCAACATATCAACGTACTAAACTAGGCTTGTAGCGAAAGGTATCGTTATCAACATTGTGTCGATTACGACGAAACCTCTTATCTGTTGCCATGGTTGAATCCATTTGGATAATGCTTACTGATGCTGCATGTTTCATTTATGAAATATGGCAGTTGAACGTCAAAATCACTTTCCTTAAATGGAAACCTTTTGGAGGATGTTGACAACATCCTGACGGTTTTGTCGTACCAAAATGAGAAAACAAGGTTTGTAGGTTATTCGATCCATTGATGGATTGAAGCAAGCATTGCGTTCTTGGAACTATCGTTTTGATGTAATCAAAATGTTATATGATTTAATTCAAAACGAAAATGATTCTTGTGTATATAAGGAGGGTAGTGGGAGCGCACTGACAGTGAATGTCCTATATAATGATGACATATCATTTCTTGGAAATGAAATTCCTATAATATAATTGGTGAAAGCTTGGCCTTCATGAAAATTCTCCATAAAATTCTTGGGAGAAACAACATTTATTCTAGGAATAAAGATCTACTGTGATAGATTTAAAGTTGTTAATACTCTCCGAGAACTCGTACATTGAGATAAATGTACGCGACCTGGTGTCTCATATACTTTGAGCATATGGAGTCACAATCAGGCCAATCCATGTGATAGTCACTGGATTGATGTTAAGAACATCATTTAGTATCTTAGATGAACTAAGGATGCTTTCTTATACTATGGAGAAGGAGAACTTGAAGTGACTGGGTTCATTGCTACAAGTTTCCTAACCGATAATAACGACTATAAGTCGTAAAAACGGTACTATACAGTTTGAATAACGGAACAATGAGCTGGAAATCTTCCAAGCAAGATACAGCTTCCGAATAAACAACACAAGCGGGTTATTGCTGCAGCTGAGGCAGCAATAGAAGCCTTTTGGATCGATAATAATCCTAATTAGATTATGAGTAGTTCTGTTAGCAGCTTAGCTCGGCTACAGCACATGTTAAAGAATTAATGGTCTCATCAATGATCCAGATATATACTTCAAATATTCATCTGATTCGTTCGGATCATACATCGTGGCGATGTGATGATCGAATAAATCGCATCAGATGATAACCAAGCAAATCCGCTGATGAAAGCCTTTTCTCAGCAGAAGTTTGAGCAAACCGTACTTAGTTCGGGTGTAGGACACTTGAGTGATTGGCTATAGGCCAAGTGGTAGATTTTTGGACAATTATGACCCATAACATCACTATTTGTACAGATCATGGTGTTGTTGTACAAATTAACTATGTGACAAAGGAAATTGCCCTTTTATCATTTGTAATTAGATTATCAAGATGTATAAATGATAGAAGGTCCTTATGATTAGTTCCGGATTGAGATGATATGAGACAGTATCAATCACCGAAGGTTTAATCATTAAATATCCCTAGTCAGAGTATTATCGAGATTGGACATCGATAATACGTAAAAGACTAGTATTACACTTGTGCGCGTTGTGGGAGCATAACGACATAGTTCTCATATATTTGGGTATAGGATACTCATGCAAGTGTAATAGGAGGTTGTGTTTACCGATGGTACGGAAACAGCTTCGCTCTGGATAGACCCCTCGGAATTCCATTGGTAGTATGACTATGTGTCTATGGAAGTTCGAATCAGGGTAGGTGTATTTGGTCTTAACCTGAGACTTGCACCCTAATACTTGCGACAATCAATATACTTTGGTTTTGGTCGTCCAGGGCTTTAACAGGTTCTGTGTACGCCTATTCTGGGTATATTGAGAATCGTAGTGTATTGGGTGTGATGTCGAGATGGAAGTATCACTCCAGCCATAGTGGAGATGATGATCACATAGGATACGGAACTGGTGCTCTTATATGCTGCAGCTATCGGGATAATATGACTAGGTCATGATTATCCAATTATAGAGACTAATTACCAGAGATCTGATATGTGCTTCATACGGGGCAGACACAATTCCAGCCCCAGACCTTGCACGTGACATCAAATGCTGGATCGAAATATGCAATACTACGTATACTACGCCTGATATAGATCACATATTCTAGTAAGAATATTTCTGGAGAATTGGGTAGGCACGGTGCTTTGCTAGAAGCCAACCATGTCTTGTAAATCGGTAAAAATGTAGTACTAGGTACGTACGTGTTCGGATAGTTCGACGACCGGATTTACTGCCAATATATCCGGGGATCTCATATGTCGCTTCCCGAAGATTCACCGATGATGTATGACTCGCACTTTATTAATCTGGGATTAATTATAAGAGAGAGAAAATTAATCTGGGAATAATTACAGAGATATTTTATCTGAGATAAAATATTATTTAAAGAGAGAGAACGATTAATTTGGAATTAATCGATAAAATAATATATTTGATATATTATACGAAATTGGATTTCGACGCGGAATTAAAATTGGATTTTAATTCGGGCGAACGAGTTAATTTAGAATTAATTCGTCAGCGATGTGAATAGTGATTTTTCTAGGCAAAATATTTTAATTGAATTTGGTTTAATTACGTCGCAACGAAAAATTCGTTAATTCGGAATTAGCGAACCCGAGCCCGGGAGTGTTTGCGGCCCACTCGCGTTTCGAATTCAAGTGCGGCCCACAAGTCACATCTAGCGTCAAATCATCAGCCACTTTGATTGATGTGATGTCTAGTCACTTTGAGTGATGTGATGTCTAGTCACTTTTGATGTGAATAGTGACATTAGTGGTTGATGGCATTTATTGCCATTTTTGGCTCCAAATTTTTGTTGACTTTTGGAAAGCCATTTACAAGTTTTTGGATAAGGATTTTTGGGATTAGATTTTAGAAATCTAATTCAACACAAAACCAAAACCACTCAATCTCTCTCTTCTCTCACAACTTTCGGCCAAGGGCCAAACAATTCCTCTCTCTATTTTTCTTCACAAAACCGTGAACTAGAGGAAGAAATTAGGAAGATTTGTGGCAATTCTTTCCATTGCTAGCACATGAAGAGTCATCCAAGGTAATAGGGAAACAAACTCATAAGCATGGAATCACAATATAAAGATTGGAGCTTGGATATCCATCAATGGAGGTTGACCGAAAATGGAGGAGGACAAAACAATCCATTGCCGTGAGCTTAAGGAAGGGAGAAAAAGTTTTGTCGTTCCTCGCATCGCATAACCGATCAATGTAAGTATGATTCTGCCATATTTCATTGTTGTATTCACATATGATTTCTTGCTTGAATTGATCTTGGGACTAATTAGAAACCCAACACTCTTGTCTTTTATTATATATATTCGATCTTATTCATTAGATTGAAACTAAATCATGTTTAGTGATATATACATATTAGACAAAGACCCGATAATATAAATGTAGTGCGCAATTACGATGTAGCTTGTAATTGACATTGGGAAGCGTCACTACTAGAAATATATTATCAAATTAAGTTCCTGGTCAAGATTTACTGACATGAGTCGGTTAGTAAAATTCATTTAGACCAGTACATGTCGTATATCAGACTTTGGTTGGATGATTTATCCCAATGAACCATGAGTCTCGGGAGACTCATATAGACGTGTAGGTGTTTATTTGATAAACACTGAACGACTCACCGAAGATTACCTAATAGATGGTACACCAACGTCAATAGAAATCTTCTTGGGTTGAGTAGCATAGTGATTCTTTGACTTGAGATACCACTGTGGATATATGAGTTATCCTCAACACTTAGATGGCAGTCATGTCACCGATCTATTTAGATTAGACCTTCGTCTGTTCATTGGGTGTGGACTCATGCTCATGATATCCTGTGTGTATCAAGATAAGATCTGTCAGTTCTGTGTACAGGGCATATGTATTCATAATATGATTAACAATCTGTTAAATCCATGGTCGTGGTATACTTCGGATGTAAGTTCCGAGTTTTATTTAGAAGATTGCTAATAGATATGTCGATAGGATTATACCTATAGAGATTTGAAGTTTATATATATATATATGGGATAATCTGGAAACTTGTGACGGAAGGATTATACTTATACAATGACCTCGACCTGTATGATTCAGCTAGTTTATCCATGGTCGTCATAATTTACGGGTGGGTAAATTATGGACACGAAATTGGATTTCGTGACAGATATGCCTGAATCTATAGAGTCTCACTAATGAAATATATTCGTAGAGCACTAGGGCAATTTTTATGAATAATTGAGATTATTTATAAATCGTTTAACCATTAAACGAAAAATACATGCAATCGGGACCTAATCGTCATTTTCGAAATTAATGTGTATTTGTATGTAATTCTTGATTTTATTAAATACACATTAATAAAATTCAAATTTGATATTTGACATATGTATATATATATATATAAATATATATATATATATATATATATTTCAATATTTAAAGTATATATAATACATATATTAGGATATTTGTATTTAATTATTTAAATTCTAAATATATTAAGTTAATTAAATAAGAAAATATTTTTTTCATAATTTTTTTTTCTTGGGAATGGCATGTGTTTATTGGATATACTTGTAAGTTTACTTTATTTTTTATAATTGTTATCTTTTAACTAAGTAAAAGTGTTCCAATATAAATGAGACAAATGAAAAAATTATTTATTGTATTTTTGTTGCTCACGGCAACAACAAAGAATTACATATGAAATTTTTTTTTCATTTTTATATTGATTCAAGGTTTTCAAAAATTCACTAAGTTAAAATTGAGAGAAAAATGTGATGAACAAATGGAGAAAAGCTTGGAAACTTGGAGTTTTGTAAGTTATTTACAATTTTCTTCAACTAAGAAATTGTTTCTATGATTCTATGCTTCAACTTGTGTAGCTTAGAATTTTCTCTAATGTTTAATTCCGTGAATTATTGGGTTGGAAACTTGTTTGAATGTGATTAGCATGTATGATTAATTAATAAGCTAATTAGGAGTAATTAAGCTATTTATTTAATTGTTGAATAAAATTGTCATTCTAGAGTTGCTTAGTCATTCATAAATAACCTAGAAAACTATTCTTGAGTTGTTTCATGATGGTGAGACTTGATTGGTTTGGTATTGGATTGATTAAAGTGTTGAATTTTATCAATTTAGTGTAAATTGTGCAATTGGTGTAATTTGTGAAATTAGGGTTCTAAACCCAATCCCATTTTGGGGATTTTTAATATATGTGATTTAATTTGATGTATATATGATGTATATTAAATTTGGGCTCGATTGGATTTGATCTTGACATATTTTGAACTAAAAAGGTCCAAATTGTAAATCCTGGAAAATCTTGGGGCTGTTCGGAAATTTTAGGAAAATTTGGAATTTTTATGTATTTTCATGTATTAGACAAGTATAAATCATTTTGAGATTGATTTGGAATCACTTAAATATGTATTTGACAATTTGAGGATCAAAATGTAAAGTTTATGGGTCTCACGACAATTAATGATAAATCTGATTTTTCAGATAAAAATTCAGTTTTTATTTATTGATTAATTAGAAGAAATTGGTTTATTTTAATTGCCCAAGAAAAATATTTATCGGAAATTGTTAAGGAAGGAAAATACACGAAAACGGTGAAAAATGGTGTTACCGGGTAACGGCTGCCCAAACGGTGAACTGGGCACTGTTCGGGCAGTCCATGAACTATCCAAATATTTGTGGAGATGACCTGGGCAATCCCCATGTGCATTGGTCGGTCGTTTCGACCGGAAACGCGTTTTATGCTATTTTCCCAAAAAATATTTTCGCAAAAGTTTCGCTACGTTTCTATATTATTTATGTCGTTATATGATATCGAATAAACAAGTTTAGGTGAAATATGAATGAACTATTAATATTGGATATTGAATAATTTATTCATAAGTTTACAAATTTTAAACTACGATTTTGCCTGAACCACGCTTCTTCCGCTGCGCCGCCCTGATAAAATCCCAACAGTTAAGTTATTAACAAATAATAAGTTAGGTGAAATACGATCTAATTATAGTTATTGGATATCAACTAATTCGTTCGAAAAATTTTAAAATGTTTAAAATACCTTTTTGCCTAAAATCGCGCTTCCGCCACCAAAACGCCAACACATACGCATATACACCAAACATATGAATATACCTATTACTTTGAATTCATATACTATAGCTTTAACAATCTTCATGTCTTTTACTTATCATTCAAATATACTCAATTTCCAGAATTCTTATCAGAAACATTCATGTACAAAAACTTACCAGTTAAGATATCTATTTATAAACACATCCCTTCGCACATGTACTTTACCCATTAAAAAGAGCTTAGCTTATACCAATTCAGAAATCATGATTTGTTCCATTTACCGTATCCGTATACCCAACCTATACATATCTTAACATCATATGTATATACGAATACATCTTCATATACTTATACATGTACTTATACATATACTTATACATACTCATACATTTACATACACGTATACATATCATTGTTGGAAATCTAATACTGTCCCAAGATCAAAAACAAGCAACATATATATCAAGAATGAACTATATTGAAGTAATGGCGGAACACAATACTCACAAAAACGGAATGTGGATGCAAGGATGAAACAAATGTTGCTCCTTTGTGCAGTGGAGGATTCGGCCAAGCAGTAAGGAGAAGCTCCAAGCTTAATTGATCCTTCCAAGCTCTAAGATGAGTTTCCCATACACCTTGTATGATCCCTTGATGTTGCTAGCCAAAGTTGTTGTTAGAGTTCCAAACAAGCACACTTTCTTCTTGTCTTGCCACAAAACAAATGAAGAATTGGAGAGAGCTTTGAGAGCTTACTGTTTTCGGTAATTCGAGAGAGGAAGAAGATATGATTTTTGTCTCAAAAATCAATTTATATTTATGTCATAATAATTTTAAATAATAATATATTTATTACATAAAGCATGCAAGGCTTAGAGTGTCTAACACTCAATTTCCATGCAATACCCTTGAGTGCTTTGTACACTATCTTCATGCAATACATCTTGATTAAATAATGCAAATAATGACAAGTGTCATGTGGGCCCCACACGTTCCAAATGAAAGTGGGCCCACGTGCACTCACGCGTTCGGGTTCGATATTTCCGAAATACCGAGCTTACGTCGCGACGTTAATTAAATCGAATTTAAATAAATAATTGCGCCTAGCGAAATTATTATTTACGTCGCTAACGAATTAATTCTAAATTAACTCGTTTGCCCGAATAAAATCTAATTTCAATTTCGCGTCGAAATCGAATTCCGATTATTATATCGAATATAATAATTTTACGATTAATTCTAAATTAATCGTTCTATCTCTTTATATAGTACTTTATCCAAGATAAAGTCTCTCCGTAATTAATCCAAGATTAATCGAGTTTGAATCATACGTCATTGGTGAATCTTCGGGAAGCGACCCAAGAGACCTCTAGATATGTTGGCAGTAAATCCGGTTGTCGAACTATTCGAACACGTACGTACCAAGTACTACGTTTTTACCGATTTACAAGACAAGGTTAGCTTCTAGCAAAACGCCATTCCTACCCAATTCTCTAGAAATATTCTTACTGGAATATTAGATCTATAACAGGCGTAGTATACCGTAGTATAGTGTATATCGAACCAGTATCGGATGATCACATGTAAGGCCTGGGGCTGGATATGTGTCTGCCCCGTACGATACACATATCGG